>JAQFYG010002263.1:0-15389 GCA_034694325.1 Entomobrya corticalis
GTCACACTTTTTTTTTGTTTTGTCAGTTTCTTGACTTGAGTTTGAGACTTGACTGCTCTCCGTCTCCGTGTCCGTCCGCATCTACATTTAATATACTACCTGTGTGCACACTGCACAAGGCTATTTTACTACCTGCTGCTGATTCTATCACTGACCAACATATAAAGTGTCATTTTATATAATAATTTTTAAATAAATAAATACTAAGTTTTCTAAATTGTGATTGTACTTGAGTTTTTTAAATATAGAGAAAAAGGGTTAAATTTCAATAAAATTAAGATTAAAATTTAAAGTGTGGTGTCGTCACTCGTCAATAGTCGTCAGCAGCAGGATAGGAGGCGGAGAGAGAGGAAAAAAGGTGAAAGGACAGGAGACAGAACAGCCAAAGTGCATAGTTGACAAGGTAAGATGACGTAATTGCTTATTTTGGCATTTAATTAAATGTTAAAGTGTAATAACTAGGGAATCAAACCCTAGTTTCTAATGTTTTTTTAAAGACAGGAAGTAGGAAGATGCATTCATCATAGAAAAGTAAACTAAATGATTAAGCTAAATATTGACATATGAAAAAAATCAACATAATTATTTTAGTGATAAGGGAATTCGCATAACTATAACTCTTTCATCTTTCATCAAAATAACCCTTTTCCTGCCTGCAGTTGACCAGTACTTTACAAAAATAAAACCCATCTTCCTTTCCTTTCTGCATAGGTATATTATCATTCTCACTATTTCATAATGAACCATGGTCCATCCTCAATGCATTTAATGCAACATGCAATCTTACATTACTTTACTAACATATAAAACTAGTCTGTAGTCTGTAGCCTGTGTATCGGAATTCACAATCTAAAGAATGTAATATAGCTTAGGTTAGAACTAACAAATAAGAACTAAGCCAACTAAGGTGTAAGGTTTTTTATTCAGTCAGATTACTTAACCAAGAAAATAGAACGGTCCTGAGTCCTGAGTCGTGAACGGTATCACCATAAACCAAGTTAACATGCAATCTAAATCTAAACTAACAAAACGGATAGGTATTTTATTCTTCAATCTTCTGCATCATTACTGGTACAACAAGTAGGTAATCATCACTATTTTTCATGGAAAGCCACTGGCAACAGTGGCAACTCTGGCAATGTATACTTGCCTATTGTTTATCATCATCACTGTTTATTTGACTGCAGAAGAGCTGTACCTCACACACAGGTCCTAAGAGAGAATGTCCGTCCCATTTTCTCTCAGCACCAATCCTCGTCTCAAGAGTGATCCGTTGAGAGTATTTCTTGATGAATGCAATGACCGTTGGATGTTGGATGCGGGAAAATAGCATAACAAACAACATGAGATCATGATTTCCCCTATTCATTTATGCTCGTCTACTCGTCTCTCTTGTTGACAGGCTTGCTATTTTTTACCATTTCTCTCTGTTACTCTGGCTCTTGTAGTTGGCAGTAGTTTGTAGGGCCCTGTCTCCAGATAACATTCTCAACAGCCTAAAAAAAACTGAATACTCAATATATTTTTTACCAGGAATAAACGGTCATAAGTTAGGCGGTATATATGGGAGATAGATAGAGTGTCATTTAAGTTAAGATCAAGAGGTAATTTGAATGTCCTGATTTATCTTTAAAGTTAATTTGCATAAGATTTCTTTGGAAAATTAAATAGTGTTGATGTGATACAACATACAAGAGACGTGAGATTCTCTGATTATCTTCGGTTTTTTTTGGATATGCAAATATAATGTTTTTGGAGATAACTGAACTGAGAAAAAACTAATGGTTGGTGGTGTCTGTGTTTTTTTCCTTATCTTTTTAGAGTGCCTGGCTTGGTGGCTTGTATTCAGTATTAACACGGATGGAGTTTGGAGATTGGATTGGGGGAATATTTTTTGGCGTGCAATAAATATACAGACAGTTATTGATAACGTGAGGACAGAGGACAGGGAAACGGGAGGCGGTTTTGGGAGACAGGAGACGAGAGACCATTTTGGCTTTTGTATTGCTCATTGTTAAACAGTTAAGGTAAGCTGGAGCCATTTTGAGTTTTATCAAGTTCCTTTGTGCATTTTCTTAAACAGCTTGTATTATTTTTTTGTGTTGTTAAAAGTTAAATGTTAGTAAGTGTACTAAGCTAATATTTTTTTTCTGTTTACTGTTTTCTCCTCAGGAATTTAATCAGGGACCAGATCAAGATCAGATAAGACAGTATCCGTTTTTTCTTAAGGCCTTAGAAAATCTTCATCATCATTTCATTAGACAGCCATCATGCTCAGACCAACAGACGCTCAACGTCATCCCTTAAATAATGCTCCACCTAATCTACATTTTGACACGGTTAAGACCCGGACTCCCCCAAAGATAACGCCAGGTAATCCTAAAGCTGCTCTCACGGACAAAGACGTTCCAGAAATCATCTACGATGGCAATCGTAAAATCAGTTATCAACGTGGACGCTTTTTGGGAAAGGTAATCCATAAATACATAATTTATACAATAAATTATATAGCATTTAGCCATTTTACATAGGCTTATTGGTAAATATATTGGCTAAATACCTTTCCATATTCAATTTAGAAGAAGTAGGCTCGATAAAAAAAAACTTCAAAATTCAATTTCATTTAAACTTCATATATACCCAGTAAAGAAAGCGTGTACACCAAACCTTTTTTGTTTCTTAGTCAATTGGTTTTTAAACGGGAAATATCATGACGAATGACGGTTAAAGTACACGATGTGAAAGAAACGGTTGCGTGATATAACGCGCAACCTTCATTTGAAATGACACCATGTAATCAAAATCATGGCCGTCAAGTTGTCCAGAGTCCAGACATAATAATAAAAGCATAACATTATAACTATCGTAAGCCAGTTAAAGTTAGTATTAGTTATATATATACCTTATATAGTATTTCCCACACATTATAAGATTTTTTCCAGAAAATCTCATAAAAAAGCTAGGATTAAACCTTTTTATTACTATTGATTGTTATTATAACTATTATTAAGATTTTTATTATTGTTTTTTTATTCACAGGGTGGCTTCGCTCGTTGCTATGAAGTGCTAGACCCAATATCCAAGCAGACATTAGCTTGTAAAATAGTTAATAAGAGTCTACTCACAAAACAACATCAGCGTGAAAAGATGGCTCAGGTAAGAAAAAACAATACAAAAATATTTAATTATTTCTTTTAACGATTCATATTCATATAATCAGCACACAATCATGCCAATAATTAAGAACTCTGTCCTCTCTTCTGTCATATGACGTATTTTACCTAGTTTCGCTTTCTGATGGGTTCGATGTGTTACAGAAAATTATTGATTTTTCGTATCATATTTTTTGAGACGAGTTGAGTAGCTATACTGACAGTTTTTTTGTATTATGATATCCATCCAATTTAACTTTTTTTACTGGCATAATACCACTACATATGCATATATAACTGGCCTTTTTATTCGAAAAAATAGATCGATTTAACTCCCACCACCACCAAGTCTTCAAACAGGGAAGTATACACACGTAATTACAATATTACCAAAATACCAAGCCACGTCACAATAAAAAATGTCACGTTTCCTCCAACAACTCCATGTTTGACAGGGATTCACAAGAACCTGCATAATCCATGCCAACTTTATAGTTTAGTAACCGTCATAATGATAATAGTTTTTTGTTGTTGTCGTTGCCGTTACCACACATAATGTGGTTTTGCATGCAAGAAAAAAGCTCCGTGTGTCGAGCGAGACACACAAACAAACTAGATGTTTGTCAAATTTTCTAGAATCCCGGAAGTAAAATCGCACTTTCTTTTATTGGCGAAACTGCACCACCTCCAGGTCCGGGTGCAAAAACCTCACAAAAAGTAGGGAAAATGTAAAGGGAAAGGTAGATGACCAGTCTAAAGATATTATAGGCCTAGGACCTAGCATAAACAATAATATATTAGTAGAGACTATTTTACACGTTCAAGTTTCCAAGCTACTTGACATCACAACAAAACTGCCTATCAATTTTCTCTTTGTTCCATCCATGCAAGCAAGCAATACTGCATTTCTCTGCTTTCACTCTGGCTATTATAAATTGACTATGAGACTACCTCATGGAAAAATTTTCACAGGAATAGAAAAATAAATGGAAATTGACTCACAATACCAACCAGTAAAACTAACGAAGAAAGCTGAACATGAACCTTGGTTGTTTCGTGGTTGTATATTAGCGTCATAGTCATATCGTTACCATTACAAAAAAAAATGTATTTCGTTGCATGTCGCTTCCCGTTTTTCTTTTCATCATGATAACTTTTTTGTTTGTGGGGGGATTTGAGACTTGAGAGTCTCGAAGGTAATAAATAATAATAATGCTTATTGTGTGGCTCAAAAAAACTATAATATACATTGCGTGGACAATGGACAATGTTCTTGTAAATGTAATACTAAGTAATAGGCTTTATTTAAAGAAAAATCGATACCATATTTGCATGATAGGTTACCCTTGTGCCTTGTCAAATATGCGAGAAAAGTCAGAAAATAATAATGCAATCAATCTTCTCGAACAAAAGGAGATAGGTCAATCATTCATTCAAAAAATAGTTGCATATTGCTTTCATCCTAAACAAATATAATGTTTTGTAATGGATATATGTAATGACGTGGACACATTTCACGTTTCCTTTGACAAAAAAATTTTTTTTTGCATGCTGTCATCATTGATGTTTCATTGATTTCCGTTTATTTTTTGTTTTTTTTTTCGCAGGAAATCACAATTCATCGGGATCTAAAACATGAATTTATTGTTGATTTCTACTCGTATTTTGAGGATGATAACAATGTCTACATTGTGTTAGAACTATGTGCCAAAAAGGTATGAAGTATTTGGATTTAAATGTCTATATTTAAAGTTAAATGTTACGGATGTAAAATGTAAATGTTTTTATTACAGAGTTTGATGGAACTCCAAAAACGTAGGAGAATAATTACGGAGCCAGAAGCTCGATACTTTTTGCGCCAACTTGTTCAGGCTGTTCTATATTTGCACGAAGAGAAACGGATTATTCATAGAGATCTTAAGCTTGGTAATATATTTATAAATGACAACATGGAACTGAAAATCGGAGATTTCGGCTTAGCTACTAATATTCAGTTCGAGGGAGAGCGGAAAAAGTAAGTAGAGAAAGTTATTAAAGTTAAAATCCAAAAGCTCGATAAAATAAACACGTTTTTTAACTGACATTTTAATTATTTTTTCAGAACTTTGTGTGGAACTCCGAATTACATTGCCCCAGAGGTACTAGCAAAGCGTGGACATAGTTACGAGGTTGATGTGTGGTCAATTGGTTGCATATTGTAAGTACAAATTTTTATGATTATCAAAATTTAAAAAGCACAATTAAAAAATTAAATGAAATAAATTGATTTGTATTTTTCTGTTTTATCTTTCAATTAGATATACTCTGTTGGTAGGGAAGCCACCTTTTGAAACAGCATCTTTGCGAGACACATACGCTAAAATCCGACGAGGAGATTACTATTTGCCAGCAAGTAGAGTGAGTCCCGCAGCGAAGAACCTCATAACTAAAATGCTCCAAGTGGAGCCCTCCATCCGTCCAACCGCTAAGCAGATTTTACAGCATGAATTTTTGACGCAAAGTAAGTAACGGCTTTTTAATTAATGCCTTCTCTTTCCTTTTATTAAGCTTAAATAGGCTAAAAACCACAAAAATTCATAATAGTTTGACCACTGATATAACTGATCACACGTTACACGTTACATGCCCTGCCATACAATGCATTCTCACGTCACCCTTTACTCTATGGTCCATTCTAATGCTCTATGCTCTACTCTCCTGTCTGCCTGCTTTGCTTTGATTTTCCGTCCATTCGAAAAGTAATCACTGGTTAATTTTAACCGTCTGCTATTATTGCTACATTATTTGGTGAATTCTTTTCATTTTTATAATTTGGACACTGGGACATTGATGGTGAACTCACATTTAAAGTTAGTCTTTAAAAATCTGGAGTAGTAAAGATTTAAAAAATAGATTATTAGACTGAAAATTATAGTAAGCTAACAGGCAACAGGTGTGGTTGGTAGTAGGGATGGGAATTAACTTGTAAACATTAGATTAATTATAGGGGGTCAAGGTCGCTGGGATTTTTTCTTTATAAAAGACAGTTAATTAGCGCATTAGAAAAAATAGCTGATTCTATTATTTTCTGATTGGCTAACAGTTGATTAGGAGGTGTGGTGGGGGTTTGTGTTTTGCTTGCCGGCGATCACCTGATTGGTGAAAGGGTTGAAATAATTACCAATTAGAAGCTTTTAAAGGGTACGGTGGTCGATGGGGTCAGGTTAGATCAATTTAAGGAAGGGGTGAACAATTAAAAACATTTTTTGAAGTAGCAAGGCAGACTAGACGTTGTTAACTTGACTAGTTAGTAGTCAACAGTTAGCATTGACTTTAGGACATGAAATAAGTAAACAATTCCAGACTGTTTTCCCAGTCCCAACGCCAACTCCAAACTATTTCTATTAGTCATTAGATACTATTAATTGCCAGCTGTCTTTTAATTTAACCACCAACAACCTATTATCCTCTAATCATCTGTTTTCTTTTCCATCTAATTTTTGAACAGGTTATATTCCGAGCACACTTCCTGTATCCTGTCTCACAACCGCCCCTCGCTTTGAGAAACCCACAACACGGCCAGCGATAACAGGCTCTTCAAGCTCTTCATCGACAAAGCGACCTTTGGTTGAACACAACCCCCGCGGTTCTCCTATTCGTCCTAAAAACTCCTCCGCTAAATCTTCTGGAATGAACAATTCGATGGAACAAGGATACGAAATGTCCAGCTCGGACATCATGGATCTTATCCTGCAAATGCGTACTATAATTAATGAAGCACTTAATGGAAAGGGTCAAGTCAATACGCCAAACGTTGATGGTAAGTCACTATTTAAATATTTCATCTCTTGACCGTTGAAAATCACACAATCATAATCGCATAATTATCTTAATTGTTTTTATATTATCATTGCAGACGACAGCGAGGATCCTTCCTTGTGTCCAATGTTATGGATTTCGAAATGGGTGGACTACTCTGATAAGTACGGGTTCGGTTATCAACTATCCGACGACTCAATTGGCGTTAGTTTCAACGATCAGACCAAACTGATCCTACTTCCTGATTTATTCAACATGCACTACATCGAAAGGTCTGGCAAAGAAAATTACTACACGAATCAATCTTATCCGTCAGAACTTCAAAAGAAAGTCAAGTTGTTGAACTACTTCCAACAATACATGAAGGAGAATCTTCTCAAGGTATAAAAACTAAAGACATATTTAAAGTAATATCAAGAAAGATAAAATAATTGGATTCCTAATTACAATAAAATTGTTTTTTTAAACAGTCAACTGGAGGAAAGAATCCCCCAAACACAAACTGCATCCCTAGATTGCCCAACATGTGGACTTGGTTCAGAACGTCACGAGCAGTCGTCATGATCCTTAGCAATGGAACTCTACAAATAAATAACTTCCGGGATCACACAAAAATGATTCTGTGCCCACTTCTTGGAGCTGTGTCAACTATCGGAGGACCACATCGTATAATGCGTACCTTTAAGCTCAATTCATTGCGGGATCATGGCTATTCTGAGGATTTGGGGGCAAGACTGAAATATGCTTTAGAAAAGGTAATTGCCAATTTAAAAACTTATGAAAATGGAAATAGTTTAATTGCAAAATGATTTGTTCTAAATTTAACTTTTGTTTTATCTTTTCAGTGCGAAATCGTATTAGGAAGCCCACAAACCATCATCAACAAGCAGAATCACTCCCCCGCCCCCAAGCCTGCTCGTTAACGTTCTCTTTATAACAGGTGCTGAGACTACGAATCAGCTTCTAACAAAAACTTTTTTAAATGTCGCATACACGTGTCAAATGTTGACATATAAGAAAATTTGTAAAATGTTCAGATAATTTTTTAACTTTAAACTCAAATAATTAACAACAAAGTATTGTGTTTATATATATCCTATGTTATTTCTTATTCCAATTCCACGTAATATTTTCCATTTGCAATGTTTTTTTCCGTCGTCTAAATGCTTTCAGAATAACTTGCTTTGCTGAATGTGTAAGAATGCATGCTAAATTATATAATTGAGGTATAAAAACAGCTTTTGATAATTTTTACAATAGACCATATGAATGTTCTTAATTGCTATTTCTAGTATTTACTGATTGTCACTATTATTTTATATATAAGTACCTACAAAGCCATTGTAAACACCATGTGTTCGTCAAAGCTAAATATTTAAAGATGTAACCTCATTTTTACTATCTTCAGATAAGCCAGTTTTTTTGTAACATATTTAAATACTGTAATATTTAAACATATTTTGTATCGTGTAATTTTTAGAAATATGTTTTATCTGTACCTCTCTAATTTATACGTTTAATTGATAAGATTCAATTTGAATTGTTTTTTTAACATCTCTGGATGATAATTGTAGAAAAAAGTCGGTTAACAGATAAAAAAAAGCTAAAATATGAAGAGAAGCAAAATATAACGTCTCTATAAAAAATTGCTATTATAATTGTATCACGAATCGACAAACTGAAAATTTATGAGACTTTTAATTACTCTTTATTTTTTCTCACTTTAAACTTAAATAATAATATATTGATAATATAATGAAACTTTGTACTTGATAAATTAATACAATCTCACAATTTCACTTGTCTCTCTTTTTCTGAGACATATTTTTTATAGTTTGTAGACCAAAAAAATAGTTTAATTCTTTTCTTTTTTTTCGTTTTTTTCTTTTTCTTTTATGATATGATCGTCTTAAATCATACAAATGACAAGAAAAAAAAACAATAAGATCTAGAGTTAACAATGATCATATATGATTAACTATATGACTGAAAATTTTTAAACACATCAGAATAACAAGAATGAAAAGAAAAAATTCCACGTAATCTTTTAAACTATTATTTTTTTCATAAACTGCATTCACCCGTACAATCGTAACGACCATCATAACTTTCATATTTTCCTCTTATTGAGCAAAAACTTAATGAATTATAATTAATCAACTAAAAAAATAATTGCATTTTGGTATTTACCTGATCACCAAGCATACAGCCAACTTCTCCATAATCAGACCAGCTTGTAACTTGTCACCGTTGAAAAGTTCCATTAAAACCCGTTACCGTTAGCACAAAACTAAACCCTATTTAAATTTAATCAACTCAAAAGTTAAAACCATTTAAAACATGTTTACTTCTTAACACTTTACATAACCATAAACCAATTGGCAACTGACACATCCTCTACTTCGCCCACCCACAAAATGTTTTAATAATTATATCACCAACAAGTCAGTGTATTCCAACTTCCAACTGACTGTTTTGCTAGAAACCACTAAAAACCGTTAACAACAAAATCAAGGTCAGCCAAAAAAAACCTTTACCGTTACACCGTTGCCGTTAATGAATAGGAGGAGAAGCTTGTACACATCCCTTCCATTTCCATTACTAACAAGCTATACCAAAGAGAAATGGAATCTACAAAAATATTGGCGAATGCTTTCCCAACCCAAAAATATCACCATTTGCTTTTAATCATGACCATTAACGGCAATAACTATAACAACGCCTTTTCTACTATCTAAACAAGCAGTCTGATTAATTTGACAAGAAATTAAATGTAAAAAAACGATAATAATAAAATATTCATGAAAACTCATTTGCTCATTGTCAATTGTTCTCCAAATAAAATGCATACAATTTTCATCCTGATTATTAGAAACGATAAAGTGTTAATGGTTTTTCATGTTGACCGTTACTGTTACCAAACTGGACACAAAAAAAAACATATGAACTTATATAGCAAGCCGTTAGACCGTTACTATATAAACGTATAAAGCATTGTTCTTTTTTTATCATGTTTGTTGTACCCAAAAAGGGTAAAAATCAGAGAGTACATCGGAGGAAACGACATCACCACCAACTACCAACCGTTGCCTCCTTTGCCTTCCACTTCCAGAGTCCAGAGCCACCTTCAACCGTTTTTTTTTACATGTTTCACTTGACTGGTGTCCATGGTGACGATATCGTTTTTTCGGTAAACAAAAAAGGGATTAGCCAATCCTCCTCCAAGAAAATGAACGACATGTGCCCCTCCATCGTCATTTTGTGTCATGTTCATGTCCAATGTCCATTACCTTAATCAAAAATATATGTTTGTGTTCATATTCATATTAAAATATTTGCATGCATTGGACAAACAGACACACAAATATACACACAGTTTTTTATATTATTCCGTCATCATAAAAGGTACACAAAAAAATTCACACAAAAAAAGAAAACCAAGCAAGTAGAGAGAATCTTATCAGATTATGTCATCATCGCCAAAATCCAAATAAACAGCATTAAAACTAAATAAAATTGAGTACTAATTGGTATTTGAATAGAGTTATCTCAACCATTTAAAAAGACAATGAAATCATTAGGAATTTGTACCTTTAACTGCTGCTAGCATATAAACTAATTATACTAATTATAATTTTTACAAGGTTTCAAGTTTCCCTGGTTACAAGTTACAGTTTAACGGCGCTCCTTGAGAGAAAAAATTAAGTTAACTGAATAGTCTTTAAGAAGTAAAGAGTTGATTTCCGGTGAAAGTAGAATTCCTCTCGGCTGTCACCAAATTTATTTTCCAAGTTTGAAGTTTAACGACTTTGTGGTGACCTTCTAAACATAATCATAATGGTAATTAGTAATAATAATATGAAAAATTGACATGATTTTTTCAATTTTGGTTTGCTGATTTGGCAATTTATAACAATTAATTATATATTTTTCAGGGTTTGTTATCGTTATTAAGAAAGTTGGCAGTTCACACCTCCGCCAACAGCGGTGTCGCCCAATTCCGTATTTTACTTCTGGGTTTGGACAATGCCGGAAAAACGACATTACTCAAAATGCTGGCAAACGAGACAGATGACCACATGAAGACGAGCCCGACCCGAGGATTTAACGTAAAAACGGTACAGACAGACTCTGGCTTCCGGCTCAATGTCTGGGATGTTGGTGGTCAACGGAATATTCGACCTTACTGGACAAACTATTTAGAAAATGCGGATGCTCTTGTAAATTTAAAATCTAAAATAAAAAATGAAACTTAAGTCATGTTCCAAAATTCATAGTCAATTAACCGTTGTTTCCATTTTTATTTGAAGATATACGTGATTGACAGCGCAGATCGAAAGAGACTCGCCGAATCCGGAGAAATCCTTTTCGATCTCCTGGAGGACGAGAAAATGGCAGGAGTGCCGTTAATTGTTTTTGCAAATAAGCAAGATTTGGCGGATGCTGCCACCACTGCAGATATTGCAAGATCTTTAAATCTTCACACAGTTCGGGATAGAGCATGGCAGATTCAAGGATGCTCGGCAGCCACGGGAGAAGGCGTTCGTGTAAGCCAATTAAAAATATACAATTAAAATAATTATCTTTGGTTCCCTATTTATATGACAATTTTATTTTGAAAAACAACAGGAAGGAGTGGAATGGGTGCTAAAGGCTATAAGGAAAAAATAACATTTTACTTCATTTTCATCTTCAATTAAACGGTATCATTTTTTTATGGAGACGACGGCATTTATTTTGCTACTATCATCAATACACCAGTCAAATGAGTAAAACAACAATTAAATATTAAACTAGATACATTAAAATTAAAAGCGATCTAGTCCACACATTATTGTGTTAAATCCATATGAAAAAAAGTCAATGTAAAAATGCATTTACGCTAATTACGATAAAGATAAATGTATGTAAAGTAAATAGTGAAAGTAAAAAGTATCCGCTTGATTACGGAATGCAATGCTACTTATAATATGCTTAAATTACTAACTATTTTACTTACAACTTAACAGCTAATTATAAAATCATACTGAATTTCTTTTTAGGTGTGAATTCAGTGCTTTTTATTTGCCATAATTTTAGTACAATTGAATAATTTACAGACATTCTATTGACTAGTTAGTTAAAGTTTACAAGTAATTTTTCTCTACATATTTTGTAATGTGATTTGTGATGTTAAGCGGGGGCAGGGGATGAATATGAAAAAGCACAACTAATTAAGTTCCGGTTATTAACTATTAAGCATAACATCAAAATCTGTTTAAAGCTGTGTTTGATTGTCATACATTTTTTGTGTGATTAGTAGCATGACTAATTGTAAGAAACGAAACTACACTTAGCAGTTTCAACTAAGCAAGAAATGAAATACTTAATGGCTATAGTTATCAAATGCAAATAAAACTATTTAACAGTATTAATTTCTATCTAGAATTCACACTAACTACTCATAAGATAAATATTGATCAATAGTCGAATGTCGTCATCATGTAAATGTAAAAATTAAATGAAACTATTCCTTTGAAAAAGTGTGTCTTAGACTTAACAAAAAAACTCAATTTACTATTACTAAATGTAATATCAGCATAACAATTAAGTATACAACGATATAATTATAATTAAATCTACTAGCAAACTTTACCTGTATACTTACATAATTTAAGATGACAATTAAGTGGTAATATGTAATGAAAGGTTTTTATAAACACTCAATTAATTGTCAATGGTCAAATATCTTTGTCTTGTCGTAATGATAAACAGAAGCGACCTTAACTTTAACTACATGAAAAAGAATATTGAGCAAAGAAAAAATGATATTAAAACAGGATTATAGTTTGAAATAAAATTTAACTTTAAATATTAACTTTACTCATTTAACTTATTACAAAGTACAAGTGTCAGTATCCAATTATGTCATTTCATAATTTAAGCTGTTTGTTACGTTTAAATTCAAATTAGGTGGATGGGTTGGGTAAGTACATGGCTAATAGCTATAATATGTATATTTTGCATCTATGCATGTTGTGTATTGACTGACTATGTCTGAATGCAAGTCCATGATCGCCTCATACGCCTCGATCTCCTCAGTCTCCTCTCATCTCCTCCATCGCACTTCTTCATAAAGCCCGAGTCCGACATTCTCTTCTGTTCATTCCAACATTTTGTGACGACATCTTGTACAAATATAAAAAAGTTGACTTGACATTTAAGTAGTTGCATAAATTGCGGACGAGGACTTAAAATTAAGTTATCTTTGTTTTCCAGTATTCCTTACAGTTTATTTGCAATATCTCTGCTGTAACGGTGACACTGTGATCACTGGACACTTGTCTATTAAGTTCCATTACTTTTGACAAGAGAAGTTGGTATTTTTTGGGGGCTTTTTGTCGCAATTTTCTGAAGTCAGTTAAAGGACAATCTTGGGGGTACACCTAAGCGGCATAATTAAATTAAAGTTAGCCGGTGTAAGTAAAGGTAAAGTATTTATACAGCTATAAGTAAGTTTTATCGCAAATTGATGGGGATGTGGATATGCCGTTGGCCGTTGTTGATTTCATATTAAAATTATAACCTTTTGTATTTATTTTTAATTTTTGTTTTTACGTAATATCAGGATCAAGAGTTAATTAATCGTACTGATGGCTGATTCGGCTGTACCGATGGCTGGCCAGGAGGACCTGCAGCTCGATGATGAAATGGCTGCGTGGTTTCGTCGAGTCAAGGCTGCGAAATCTTTCCGGCGATCGCCATCGCCTGACTCTGATGATTCGGATTCAAATGACCCTGTGCAAGAACCTACCGAAGAGGAACTGGCCGAAGCCCTTCAGAGAATGCTGTAAGTTTTTTGCTCGTCATGAATCATGAATATATTTTTAAACAACACCACATTAATTAATTTTATAATATAATTAAGATAACTAATTTTCTATTTCGTCTTTCTCGTTGAAAACAAATTTATACAGAGTGTTCGCCGAAGAACGAAGACGATTTCTTCATGAGTTTTGCTGGGATCCAGAACTTATGAAACCGTTGCCAAAACCATCTGACGACGCAATGGACAAGCTGTACGAGAAAATGAGGTGTCAAGATTGCAATGAATATCCGTTTCCTGATCATCTCTACCGTTGTGCTCGTGGGCATTTCTTCTGTGGAAAGTGCTACGATAAACGCAAACCTGTTGTTACTTCCGAAAGTTCAAGTCTAAGCCCAGGTCCAAGTCCAGGTCCAAGTGCAGGCCCAAGTCCAGTTCCAAGCCCAACTAACGGTGAAGCTAATGTTAACGGTGACGAGAAGAAAACTGACGAAGACGTGATCTGTGGATTCAAAATGCGTCCAATGTATGTCGATATTGTTGGAAAACGTCATGGTCAACTATATCAAGAAGAGAAAACTGGATTCACTGAAGAAGAAATAAAAAGGGTGGAGGAAGAAGAGAAAGCTGGAAAGTGCTTGCAGGTGCTCAAGCATTACTCTGATCATTGGTACCTCACCAGGTTCAACACTTCAAAATGGAGGTGCTCGTTTTGCGAAAATGATGGATTTTTGGGGAAGGATATTATGGAGCACATGAAGAATTGCTCAGGATTTCTAGAGCAGCAGCAGAGTCAATAGATGGAGGGTCTCATAAAGTGACAAGTTCCGGATGTAGCTGGATACATAATTGGAGGATGTGGTGGAGGGTATCTTAATGTTAATTATTTATTCGATATTCAACCAGCAAAAAATGTATCATGAACTGAAAAGCATTAATAATTCTAAAAAAACAATCATAAAGTTATAATGAGACGTTTGTATAAAAATTGTACCATGAGCCATGAACTAAACTTAAATGTTGAAACTAAAAATAAAATGTTAAAAATGTCAATTGTTCAGTTTTAAATGCACATCTCTTTGTTTTCTTCAAATACTCAAAGCATTATATATAAATAAAATTCCGTTAAAATATTGAGAAAAAAAGTATATTTAGGCGGGGCATTCTAAGACATTCCATTCTGTAAGACTTTTTTTTAAAGTTGCGCAATAAAGGAATTACCAAGATGCCATATATACCACATTCCATTTCCATAAAAAACGAAACCTTTTGTTCAAAAATGTATTCAATTCGACTATCGACAATAGCTTGAAATTGAAAGAAACAAATGCTTACTTTTGGCTACCAACTCAACAGAGATTTGATCATGTTTCATAATAATTTTTCAGAGAAAGTGAATGACAAAATGACAAAGCAAATGGGAAATAATAAGAATGTTGCAATTGCAACAACTTTTTGCTTATGAATTGATATATATAATATCCACGGTGAGAAAACATCAAATATATAAAGAATCTTTGTCGTTGCATAATAAATATTTATAGAACAAAAATAGGTATAAAGGCATTTATATTATTGCCAAACACTCGTCTGCCTCTGCACACCACAAATTGCAAAATGTGGAAATTGCCAAA
>JAQFYG010002264.1:0-15387 GCA_034694325.1 Entomobrya corticalis
GGGATACCGTTGGTGCTACCCACTTACAACCCAAGTGGCACATTGACATCAACGGTATACGCTGCCCGTACTAACACCGAGCCAACAGCAATTCGAGAGGAACAGACCTGCTGCAAACTCTCAGACGGTCACCCATCCGAGAGCTACAGCAGGGGCCGTTGCTTAATCTAGCTAGGTAAACCTAGACTAGACTAACTAAACCACCTGCTCCTCTCTAAGGTAATATGTACTTACTGTAATAGTTATCATTTGGATAAGACAAGAAGGGATATGCGGGTTTATGATAAAATTGAAAGATTTTTTGGATATTTTACATGGCGCGTCTGCCAAAGTGAGTAAAAATACCTCAAAAATTGATTAATTTGTTTCATTTTTTAAAATTTAATCAAGGTTATTGTGTATTTATTTAGGTGTGGTTGTGTCCAGTCTTGTTCTACTTTGCATCTTCCATTACAAATCTCAACAACAGGCCAAATAACGGTTAATCGGGGAGCCAAAATGATGACAGATGGAATATTGTGTATTTTCAAACGACTTGGAAAATTGCCGGATAGTCATGCGGCCAACGGGACAGGAGCGAATGATTGGCTATTTGGCAAATTGGTTAAAGGTTTAAAGGGACTTTTTAAAATCCTTATTTTTCATGGCGGATGCTTTTGTTCGATGCCACACACGTTATTCCTCTTGAACAACCCTTTTGTCAAGGAGATTTTTCATTAAAAATACAGCCGATGCTAGAAACAAAAGCATTTGGATTCGAGAAAATACTTTGTCAAACTTTCAACGTCGCTATTGCGCTCATGATGCATCGCACATTCTTTAGAAACATCAGATACATAGCAGAACAACAATTAGCAGCGCAAGTCCGTGTTGCTGCTCATTGTATGTATATGGGCTTCGGTTCTGTGCCTCAACTGATGACCACATACCCAGATACCATTAACCGCCTACATGCCAGCTTTACTGGTATGTGAAACAAACAATCGAAAGAACAACAAAAGCCACATCAACAAAATCATCAACAACATCCCAGCAGGAATCACCAATCCAAATATAAGTGCAGTGCTTTTCGCTCCTCTTCACCACTTCTTCATCAGCTTCTCATCATCTCACAACCCAACTGTTTTCGATAAAATTTGGCAACTAACTCTTACCGTGTCTGCCCATACACATATTCTAATATCTTCCCCAAATGCCGTGCCTGTTCCCGTTTCGGCCATAAGGCTAATCAGTGTGACCGCTGGGCAAAATCTTACACCAAACGATCCCGTTTCCTTCATCGTTATCACCAAAAACGGTAAAGGAATTCATCATCGGTCAGTAAATTAGTTATATTTTCTACAGTGCACACATATTTCAAACAAAAACATACATCTATAGTCATTCCATTTTTAAACTTACCTAATACCTACGATTTCGAACACTTTTTACATTTACCACACCTGTTAAACCTGTAATCTACATTCTCTTTCTATTTTTCACACATAAACCTTTCAATCTTCGTCGCACTTCACTCTTGCTCCTTACAACCACAGCACGCTCACTCGACTTGTCCATCCTTATTGCCTAAAAATACTGTTAATACACAACACAATTTCCAACATCACTTTATCAAATAGATTTAGATCAAAATTTTATTCCACATCTTTTATTTTATGAATGTCACATCATTCCAATTCAGTTTTATTATACACAGTAATAAATACTTTATTTAGTTTATTGTATTACTTAAAAGTTATTTAATTACTATAGAATGAATATGTGTACTTATTTTTACTTACCTGATCCATTTTAAGCTCAAAAAGATAGAAAATAGGAATTTTTTCCACCTAGTAACCTAGTTATTTCTTGCAAAATTTGCGCATTTCCTTCAACATAAATAGACCACACCCAAGATTTTGCATTTTTTGTACACAGACACATTCCTACAATGTAAATAAAGTGAGGGATCAATATGACTATAACTTTAGATACATTTAAGTTTCGCTCATAAATGTTTTTTCTTTGTACGCCATGGGGACATAGCTTTCCTAAAAAAAGAGCGACTTTCGTTAAATAAGATATACTTAATCTTGCATTCAAATTTAAAACACTTCTCCTCTCTCTTCCCCGTTTTTTCATCTCAGCTTTCTGAGTTTCTATCTCCATCTTCGTCCGACTCAAATATTCATACAAGAACGTGACACAAACAAAAAGCGAGCATTGCAGTCGGACTTTGAACATTCAAATTTACACATTGATAGGTATGGCTAAAAAGCCTCCTCCAAACCGGATAAAGAAGCCCCAGTTCCTGTGGAAGATGACGTAATACCTGCATTGGTGTCCCGTCCAGTTCTGGTTTTAATTAACTGTGGATAGCTGCACCAAATTCGTTTGTTTTAAGTCTTTTCCAAAAGGACCGGCTTCAGCACTTCAAACGTTTTAATAAATTTAATTAACACTGAGAAAAAAATGTTATAATGATATAGTTAGTTAGTTAGATATATGATATAGATAGTGTCTACTGTCTGTTATTGTGTTAATATATATCTTGTATTTTGTGATCAACAATCACCAAGATTGGACATTCATTATTACAGGTAAAAGCATTTTTAAGTGCAACTTGAAAACTAGAACTGCATAATAGGTTGCTAGCTAATCGGTTTTCCTTGTAATTATAATTGTAATTTGTATATTATTACTTTTATGCGTTTATATCGTTGCATAATATTTGCAATGTGTGTGCCCGAAGAAAAAGAAACAATTCTTTGCGCAGAAAAATTATCATTTACTCGTTACCCATTTAATAATAGAATTAAGTACTAAAGTATGTAATTAAATTAGGACATATTTTAGCTTCGTTTATTATAATATACGGTTTAACATTACCATCTCATCATTGAAATCAAAGTGATTGAAATATCAATTCTGTTTCACAAACAGCGCTTGCTACTTGTCACTATTCTTATTGCAAGATTTGGTACAAACACAGCAACAGAACTGAAATTTAGATTTTCTAGAGCTACAATACGAGTGCTCAACTCTCAACACTACTGTAACTTAGAATTATTGTGTCAGAGAACTGTGTTCTTCTCCTTGTAATGTGCGTGCACATAATTTTACCAGGAGAGTCGTAAACTGGGAAAAACGAAGAAAATAATTTTGTTAATGGGGCAATGCTCACGATGCGCCAATATTGTTTGTATATTATTCGCGTAAAAAAACTCCAAAAACACAACGTTGAAAATGCAAGTGGTAGTTTGCTAACATTACATAAGCTGTGGATGCTGATACTAAACCTTATATCGTTCTTGTCGTTTTCATTTTCCATTAAATTTTTCTTCCATGTTGTGTATTATAAGCTATTTCACATAGATGGGAACTGTTGCACAAGGACGGCTTTTTTTATCATGATCTCTTGGATTGTCTATGCACTGCAGAATATCGCAACTACCAACCCTATTCTAAAACATTTTACATTTGGAATGAAACAAACCAATCATGACAAGCTGAACTCCATGCCAAACTCAAGGTACACATAGCCCAGAGGAAAAACAGTTAGGTATTAAGACATTAGGTCTATTACACAGTCTACCAATGCTTCTACTACTATCTACCAAATGCATTGACTGCCTTAAAATAAAGATCTCCGCGGTCGGCACACCCAATTTCGTGAATCTGAAAAGCTTATTTTAAGTCAGAATCTACACAGTTTTCTCAGCCTAAATCAATAAAGAAAGAAGACCGCATAATATTTTAACTTCTTTTTTCATCGTAAACAAGTAAGCAGAGTTCACAGATGTTCTTGTTGATGAAAAAATAAATCTCTCAGAATCAATGAAACAGCAATAAGTGCATGAAAAATAAAACGTTAATATTCATTAACGATTCATTTTATTTTTTCTCAAGATTATGGAGTCTATTCTGCTGTGTCGTGTAATATTTTAATAAAACCAACCAAATTAATTTTGTGAGCCTTCGTCTCTGCTTTCATATCAAGGTGTTTGGGCAGCCAGGATGAAAAAACAACGTATTACTATTATTTAATTTTAAAATTTACGTATTATTATTTGGTTACGATACCCCTCCAAACTGTGGTAGCTTCTCTCTTCAGTTTTTTACAAGAATGTCATTATAAACCCTATGCTCTTGTCATCATCTTCGTGCCCCTCATCATCATCTTTATTCAACCAAGAGGTAATCATAAACTAAACCTATGGTTGTTAACATTCACATGATTCCTGTACTGCACGCTCAACTGAAATGGAGGAATCAACATTTACTTTTGGTTCAGTCACTCTTTAGTATGTTTATCAAGCTTTATTCTCTGCTCACACGTTAATAGCCAGTGTGTTGGGTACCAATTCCATCTTTTCAATTAAAATTCCTAAAATATGTTATCAAGTTTACCACCGTTTTCCTCTAAAAAGTCCTATAAAATATGTTCGCTGTTTTCATCGTCTCAAAGGTATTAAATTATTTAATACAATACCAAATTCGAAAGACAACAACAACGGCCTTTCTGACTGTCACCTTGATATTATGAAAGAAAAGCAGAAGCAATATGATGGCTGTACTTTCCTACTGTTAAAACCGACAATAAACGATAGTTAGATAGATAGTAAGTTTAACGATATTCAGTAATTTTGGTCCTTGGCTTTAGCAGAAAAAGAAAACAGAAATACAAATAATTAAAGAAATATGAAAGAATTAAGTTGTTGATAGTCTTACTGTTTAATGATAGTTGCAAAATGCGGTGAATCGTTTCTAGGAGGAGGAGGACGATGATAAAGATCATTTCACTTAACAAAATTCGTATTTTGTTTGCACATTCTTTTTTTAATAGTAAATATTTAATTTGTAAAATTTAAATAAGAAATAGTAAAACAAAATGACACCAATTAGTTTTTAAATGATTTATTTAAGTTTCTTTTTGTCACTTTAAATCGTTTTACATTTATTTATTTTTTAATTGTCCGTTGCGACAAGAAATATTGATGGGAGTAAAAATTTTCAGTTAAATTGTTTTTTTAGTTTACTTTACTTTACATTTCCATTTATTTTTTAATTTTCCGTTGCAAATTAAAATTTTGATGTCAGTAACTTTAAACTTTAATGACTTTTTCACTTCACATTTATTTTTTAAATTGTCCGTTGCAACAAGAAATGCTATGTAAAACTCTTGTGATGACAACGAGTGGTTCTTCTTTTCAAAATAATAAATATGGAGAGAGAAAAGAAGCGTTTCGCACGATAAGGCGATAAGTTTGATTCTCTCTCTTCAAAAGGCTCCTTTCCTTGCTGTACAGACAATGCATGCTTTCAATGTTCATTGTTGCAAGAAACCCCGAGCCCTTTTGCTTAGAGCAGGCTCTGAGCAAGGGACTCGGTGATACTTTGTTTATGATTCATGTTGTTTACTTGTTTTCCGTTTGATGGAGTACTTGGTACTTTGTTCATGAAACAGAGTAGAGCAAGTGGTTTGTTCTTTTTCATGAATGAAAAGAATAAATGGAGTAGCTACCTCAAGGTTGGTCCGTTTTGTTGATTAAAAACTGATTTTTCAGCGCTGCAGTAACTGATTAAACGACAAGGTTGTCTGTAAGCTGTCTGTTGAAAAGAATTGTTCGTCCAATCTACTACTTATATCAAACATTGGGGTCTGTGGTCTGCTATGGGTTGTTCAGTCAAATGAAGAATTTTGAAAATAAATGGCTGCGCTTATATCTGAGTTGATGTAACCTTGGGAAATGGGACGAGAAATGAGAAATATACCCAAATCGTAATGTTTTTTGCAAATAAGGACTTTCTGGGACATTAAACGCTAAGTTTTAGGAACTTTCTGTTAACAATTACCTTGTAAATACAAAATTGTTGCTATAATGCTAAATGCATTTTTTAGACTCTTCTACACCATCCATTCTATGCCACCCTTATTAAGATCCAGCATAACAAATTTTATTGTGTTACCGCGATGCCGTAGAATATACATAGAGATATTTAAATTGCAAGACTTGTTGTGAATGACCGGCCGTGGATTATCCTAAAAATATATCCTAGATGGAGGTTCAGTCTCCATCACCTGACACAAATACATAAATTATACGTTAACTGTAAGGGGAATTGTACTAGTAAGGGGAATCCCTTACACACATATGATTTTGAGTTATTTTAAAGTATTTTAGTTGAATATCAGGATTTATGTGCTATGGTCTTATGTCAACACGTTTAATGTGTCTTTTTGTTTTCTTGAAGGTGAATCATTTTTTTATTGGAAAATGTTTACATTTTTATGCGAAGGAAATTTCACATTTCTAATTTTCTTATTGTTTATAATGAGGATTTTAATTATTGTAAATTTTCAAAATATGTCGCAATTTTATGAGCTATTTAGTTTTTTAAAAATGTTACTCAATTGAAAGTCAAAATTATATAGAATCTTGTTAAATAAAATGTCAGTTTGGTGGTTTTGGCTTGAATGAACTTAGTGCGAGTACGCATGTTTACAATTTTACTTTAATAGAGTTTGTACGGTAAATTATTAATTGGTTTGATCGCCGTTGTTTTAAAACGTTTATTTCCCTTTACACTTTACATGCAATATGCATTTTTGCTTTTCTCATTACATGATCTGGACACACTATTGATAATAACTGTTTTTGTGCTTTTGTTTCTACTATTTTTAATGTGTGAAAGTCATGGCTTGATATTTTGATGTCTTATTACATTGTGGTTTTTTAAAACTGAATTACAGTCAGGAACTGTAAATATTGTGTATCATTCAGCACACTACTCCAAGCTTATCGCCTGCAACAGTACCTGCTGAATGAAGTAATGCAATTTGGTTCGTTTTGAATATATGCATTCTCGGTTATATTTGGTTTATCATTATTTTCAACATATTTTATTATTGACTTAAATGCTTGATATTTTCTAAAAGAGATATGAATTGGTGTCAATGACTCTATATTGTCTTAAAATTCAATGAACATTTTTTATATATTCAATTTTTATAACTTTAACTTTATACTGTATTTTAGTGTTTTCTTTGCTGATAATATTTTTGTTTTGCTTTGTTTTTCTATCTTTTTTCAACATTTTTTTCTGTCAAAATATTTTTTAAATGATCCTGCTCTTGGATTTTATGTCTCTTTCAGTATTTGGGAGGAAAAATTCTGCTATACTGTTTTGCGTTTGTTTTATTTATTTCCGGTCAAATTTGTTCTTACATTATGCATATTGAAAATTGCGCTGAATTGTACCATAGTACTTTGAGCTTTTTAGCTTTGAGCAGTACATGGAACGTGCACGCGTTTGTCTTCCGTGTTTTGACTAAATGATAATGAATTTTTATTATTTGTCAAATATCATGTAATTATATATATGTGCTTGCTTAGGGATAAGAAGTATAATTTGACATTCAAAATTTCAATCATTAGTGATGAATATCGTTTCTCTTTAAAAGTAGCTTTAATAAATGAGTAAAAATATATGAAGTTTTGCGATTTGCTATATATTGTATTATAATTATTTTTATTGTTTTATATAGCTAAATATGCAAACGAAAGTTGTCAACCTATTTCATAACCTATGTCAATATAATTGCGGAAGAAATGAGGGACAATGAAGGCTTCCCCCGTTTTATCTTTAGAGCCTTGAACGACATTTCTGAGGGGGGGGGAGTTGACCTATAATTACAATATTGAACATAGAAATGGTACTGAGAAAATGGTAATTAGATATTAATTAAATTTATTATTTTAAGGATCGTAATGAATTGTTATTTTTGTAGTTTTCTTTCCGCAGATGTGTTGTTGTCGTAAACCAAATTGTGTTGACGGACCATCTCGGCCTATTCCCAAAACTAGTAGGATATTAGCTGCTGAAGAAAAGAAGACTAATATACCAACAAAAAAAAATTCACATGTCGGGTCTGTGATCAGTAAGTTGTAATATTCATGGTATAACAGTAATTATGGTATATTTTTTAAAAGAAAATTTGACAAAAAGGATAAACTGATGAGGCACAAGACTGAGACTGATGTTAAGAAAAGTTTATGAGGCGTGATCATCTCAATAGACACCATCAATCACACTTTACAAAGGAGCAGCGTGAAATATTTTCTTGCTGTTAATGTAGAATGTAGGTGTTTGACAAAATTCTTATTTTCCATTCAATGATATTTTATTAGTATTGAAATATAATTATGCGTTTAAATTATGTTTTTAGAGAGTTCAAGTGGAAGGATGATAAGGATAAGCACGAAAGGATACAACATAACATGGAGAAATATGATGTTCGGTTTATATGCAATAAGGCTGTAAAGGGAAACGGTGTCAACAGGAATTTGAAACACGTCAAGGAATGAATTATCATCGTAACTTGCTGTGTGACGTCACAGTTCGTTTACCCAGCGTCCGCTCCGCTGTCCGCCCGCACGCACGAAAGCGTAAATAAATATTCAAGGTTGAAGCTTTTTGTTATGATATGTACAAAGGTATTTTTTGTAATATAATGCAATATGATGAGATGTGTGTATAATGTAATATGTTTAATGTTACTCCAAAACATGAAAAAATGTTCATGAATAATTGATGTTCTATTTATATAATATATTTAAAGTTGATTTAATAAAATATACAAATTTTTCCCAATCAAATAAATGTGATAAAACAGTTTTATTAACCATGTTAATTTTTAGTATACAAATCGGTCAAAGATAATAAAATGTAGTGATAATTTTACATGTATTCAATATTCAATATGAGTTTCGTGTTTGGTGGGGGGGAATTGCTGCTGAACTGGGATGGAATTCCGTTTTTCCATGTTCTAATCTCGGGATGATCGGTTTGGCGAGACTATATGCTGCTGAACGGGGGGGGTCGGAATTCAGTTTTTCCATGTTCTTATCTCGTAGTAATGCGGTTTGGTGGGGGGATATGCTGCTGAACGGGGGGAATTCAGTTTGTCCATGTTCTCATCTTGGAATGATTGGGCTACGCGGGAGAGGATATGCTGCTGAACGGGGAAGAATTCCGATTGTCCATGTTCTCATCACGGAATGATGCAGTTTGGTGATAAAAGTGGGTTACTGGACAAGCAAAGATGCCAGTTCTCCAACAATACGTATATGACAATAACAATATATGCAAATTGACCATGTATATTAGAATTGTACAGATATTTTATCAAAACTCATCCTTTTTTTTGTTATCGTTTACAGAAGTGACACTGATGATAAAGGGCCATTACCAATCACTAGAGTTGGTCTAATGCCCTCAAATGGAATAAAAAATATATATGAATACTTTGAACCACGACCAGTAATGGGAAACCAAAGTTCCAAAATAAGTCTGACTTGATCTTGACCTCTTTTGTTGCTGGCATAACAATAAAATCACAGTTTCCTTATTTTTTTGACATACCAATATTCTAAAAACGTCATGAAAGTAAGTAAATCGTCAACTTATGAGATTTACTCATCACAGGGTTTCCTGTACTTTCCGTTTCCATTAGCAGGTTTATCTAAGCACTCCGTTTATATTATGTATACTTATACAATGAAATACATCGTTATGATTTTTCATATGGTACATGGTATTGTAATTATGTTTTGATAACGTAATTATAAATAATGACAATTGGTAAAGTACATATTTCAAGTATTCAATTTAATTCGTTCACTATACTACGTGAAAAATTGTCCATGGCAGATCAGCATAAATACATTTTATATACACTGACTTGCAACTGTATTTAACAAGTGTTATGGCCTATCTGATTTTTATGGGTTTAACTAATTTGATTTGGTATTTCAGACACTAATGGGATTACAAATAAGCTATTTTCTGAACTGCACCCAGCTGCGCAAAGATCGACTTCTAAAATCGGAAAAAAATTGATACGCATCTACTAAAAAAAGATAAGCGATGTCTCTAAGTTAAAAGATCTAAGTTAAAATTTTAATTTAGAATGAAATATCAAAGCATCAATGTAAATGTAAAAAAATAATTTAGTTACATACAAAAAATTGATAAATTTGGAGACTTAGACAAACTTGTAAAACCGTTTCCTGCAAAAATATGATATGTATTTAGTTTGTCAACTTCATTAATAACTCTTTATGTTAATGGTCTGTTTCTTACCTAATTTAAAAATAGTCAATCCAGTATTTGTCATTGACATTGTGAAAATGAAAGGCTTGATATGAATTAAGCTGTTTAAGTTCCATTAATGGACTTTTCAATATAATCCGTACAAAACATAGACCAAGTATAAACCAAGTTCGGAGAATTAAACCTCTGTAAAGCAAAGAAAATCTATTATTTAATTATATTGACAAAATTTAGTGTGAAATGACTTACGTTGTAATAATTCACCCATCCCTTAGTTTGTTAATTTATGAATATTTCAGTCGTTGATAAAATGATAATGAGAATCTCATGATACAACAAAACTCTACTGGTGTCTGTCACATAATAGCTAAAATTAATTTCAATGTAAATCAATTTCTTAGATAAATTCATATTCAATATTTGTTTGTTTTTAATATTTACGTTTTGAGTATTATAATTATTTGTTCTTACATGTTTTTGGTTTTTAATTTTAATTTGTCACTAACGTTGTGGCAATTAAATTATTGCGGATGATGTTGTTGTGGGAACTCATTGTTTGCTGTAGTATGTGAAATCCTTAGGCAGCGGAATGAAAACGTAAAGCTTGGATCAGTTAAATCCCAAAACCTAAAGAAACTACCAAAACGAAATGAGAATAACTCCAATATTATTCAATAAACGCTAAATCCAAAAAACACGCCTTTATTACCATTTTCTTTTTATTGAGTATTCAATATTATATTTGTCTTGCTTACGTTTCAACGAATATCAAGTCGTCATCGTCGAACCGAAACGATATTGAAAGAATCCTCTAGGTCATAACAATGGGCCGTGATAAATGCAACATCAGCCATAAATGAACAAACTAGTGCAATGTCGCACGCGATCCGGAAAACTTAAAACATTTTATATCAACATAATCGGAGATAAAATTTAATTAATAATTAACAATATCTGTATTACCTAAATGCCCATATATGGCAGGAAAACCTAAATATCTTTTTTATACATTTTAAAAGATATAAGCCTGACTAAACGTATAGAAAATGACTGTTCAGATTGTTAAAAAACGACAATTCTCGAATATCGGTGATTGGAATATTTAATTTGTTAACTAATTGCTACATTGCAATAAATATATCCAGAAGATTGGCCCATCCCGATTAAATAAGGCGCATGAAACCTATTACTAAAAAAATGCGTTTACAAAATTATTGAACATTATTAACAAAAACAACAAATTCAAGGCACACCAAAACTAGAGCAAATTAATTGATTTGTGTTAAACAACAAAAGATTTTCATTCATCAAACAAGTTCGGGACAAACTTATTTGTAAATTATTATACTGATAATTAATTTAAAAAGTTGCAAGCAATGATAGATTGACTTCTTTTTTATTTTCTCCAGTCGATTATCATTAAGTGCAAAAATAGACTTCTTTTCTATTTTCTCCAATCATTATCATTTATTGCAAAATTTAATACCTAAAAAAACCGGTAAAGAATAAAATTAAAAATTATTATAAAAGAAAAAATAAAAAAATAAATTAAAATTTTTTTCTATCATCCAGTGGAAAAGTTTTCTTACACATCCTGCCCTTTGTCTATAAAGACAATGGTAAAATATCAAATTACGCGCCCATAATTATTTTTATCTATAATTATAAATACTTGCAAAGTGATGATAGATTTTGTTTGATATAAGACTCACTATCACACGTACATTGTGCGATAATTAAGGAATCAATCACCAATTTCGGTGGATGCAGTGAATCACTGCACTGAGCAGTGGACTGAGAAAACAAATCAATGGCACTAAGATTTCAAGCATGGATTCAAACGTTAATGATCACTGAAGACGGAGAACCAATTCATGCTCAGTCATGCTGCTGCACCCCAGCAGGAACCGAAAGTCGTTCAAAGCTTTGTCAGGAAAGTGCCTGGACCGATTCGTGCAGTGGTAGCAAATTTGATTTGGCTTTTTTTCTAGTTTCCATTTAAATTCTTGCTTTTAGGAATAGGACTCGTTATCAGTTCAAAAGATTGCCTCCACAAAGTCTGGATTTTAATCAAAACAGAATTATGTTATTGTGGGTGCGCCTTCTTCGGTTACTTTCCAGCCATTTACTCGTGGACATCGGTTATTTGGTTTGGAATAAGGATTAAGGGTGACCGTGATCAAAAGTCAAATGGAACCACATTGTGGGGGACTGCAAAATTTCATATGGAATCATTTGAAATCTGGAAAATATGCTCAAGAAGCCAGTAAATAGTCAAAGAGGCAACAGCGGGGGATGATGCTGAGGGAGGTCACTAAAACAGTTAATACTAATTCTATTTAATACCATATCTTCAGATTAAAATATTGTGAAGAATTTGGGACTTATGAGTAAGATGACTAATTGAATAGTTAATAGTTAATAGTTAGTCTCTTTAAATAAACTGCTTATGAAATATATTTTTATACCACAGATGTAATAAGTTTTGCATTCGATTTTAGAATACCTAATTAATAATGTCGCTTCAAAAAATGTAAATTTACCATATCACTTTTAAAATGCAACGCATTTACGATAGAATTTATCCTTTCAAAATGCTATACAAGGCTTAATAGAAGCTTTCTCCATTTTCCCAATACAAACTTTTTGCACGGCACTTTTTTTTCAAAAATTTCATGGGGTTCATTGGAAAGTACTTGATTTTTGTGAGTGATTATTCTGAAAAAACGTCATAACAACAAACCAAAGTAACGTGTATCGAAGTCTAGCGTAAACAATAATCGGATATGTTTGCAAGCAAAATCAATCAATTAAATTTTTCATCTGAATTGTCAAACTATTCTATTAAAATCTTATATGATTTTCATTGGCGGGTAAATTTAAAATAGTCTACTTCAGAGAATTTATTGAGTTGAGATTTTGAAATATTTATTTTGTATATTCCAAACAATTCCACATTTCAATAAAACTAGCGAGTTCATAGCTCTTAAAGTGCATTTAGTTGTTTGGCTCCCGCTTTAATTAAGTTGACCATATCACAAGATGACACCGTTCAATACAGGCATCAACTGCAATTTTGACTGTGGTGACGAATGGGTGTATCGAGCAACTCAAAAATGGTATTTGGGAAGCTATGGAAGAAGTTATCCGGAGTGACCTTGTCCATCAAATCACACGGTCATTCTCTAATTGTTATTATCATAATTGGCTGGCTAAGTGCCTAGCTACTGTTATCGTTCTTGTTGTATTGTTTGTGATGGACCTCAATCTAAAATCCCTTTTATTCGTAAGAGATTATGAGTTGTTGTAAATTATAGATTCTTAATCAATTTTACTGCTTCTGATACTCTTACCTTTTTCGCACCTTGCTTGGATACATGTGACATAAGCCACACCTCTTCAATCATAAATACTACAAACCCAGCCTTTTTCTTGGAGAACTTGAAATTATCATCAGTGAATTCTGTTGTCCTTATTTGGTATTGATTTGAAGATGAGCTTTTAAATTGATCATACTTTGTAAAATGTATTCTGGAAAATATGTTTTTGTTGAAGAGGTAACAATATATCCACCACCCGGCTGTATGCATACAACAACCTTATACTGTATACAAGAGCGTGGCTCATATAAGCAAAAAACGTTTACCATTTGCCAAACAGAATCAGATAAGTTAACAGTGGATCCATTGTTTAAGAAAGGTTTGCCCGCACTTACATTTTGTATAATATGCAATTTAAAAATGCAACTGTTTTTAAGCTAGGGTTAATTTTGTGAACGCACGGCCCTTCATATTGTATGCATAAGATATTTTGCCGTGGTTGAAAAACAAGAATAATATGAAAAAATCTTTTGCATGGTACAAGAGA
The DNA here is from genome assembly GCA_034694325.1 of Entomobrya corticalis. Classification (NCBI taxonomy): domain Eukaryota; kingdom Metazoa; phylum Arthropoda; class Collembola; order Entomobryomorpha; family Entomobryidae; genus Entomobrya; species Entomobrya corticalis. Next base: position 13,963 of record JAQFYG010002264.1, read on the forward strand.
GGTCTTGGAAAATGTTGAATAAAGCCATTCAGTAAGGACTAAAAAACTCAATGCTGCAAAGGGCAAATATGAACGTACAACACAATATAATATGCCATGGTACTACTTTCCATACTGGAAGTACCTAGCAAGGCTTTTTTGAGTGAAATCGTTTCATTTTTTAATAACTCCATCCTTCGACACCAAGTTTATTACAAAATTGCATTTTATATATATTTTAATATTAAAAAATACCTTTTTTCATAGAAGTCGTCACATCAGCATCTTCATCTTTTACGTAGTTACAGACAAGATGTTGAAAACATTAAAGTTATTGCATGTATAAATACTAACGCTCGTAAGCCTAAAATATATGTCCAGATAAGCGTTGAACAATAATTGTAAGATAAGATTGTCACTTTTAGACTTAAAATATAATGTGTGGCTGTATAAAAAATTCTGGTCCAAGATTTAAAGGGTTTTTTCATTAGATTAATATTACTGGTAATGGATCACGTAGACATTTACACAATTACGCAATACAAAATTACATAAGTAATTTAACTTGCCTTACAATTTTTAGTTTGTATATTTAAACTTAGAAAAAAAGTTTCATAGCACATTCAAGTAGTATGACACATTCAATTTCGCATTGTTTACAATGCATGTACTTCACGTACCTTGTGCAATTCGTACTTCTATAACCTAAACCATTTCTGTCACTAGAAAATTCTGGAACAAAATTTGAAGGAATTTTGGTTTAGATTATTCTAACTGATAATGCCTGACGTAGTAACTAACACAATAAGGCACCACAAAATGGAGAAAGGAATAACATGTGCTTTACACGCTTTTAGCTTATAAATTTTATAAATAACTTCTGAATCTATTGTAAAAAGCGTACAAATAATAAAAATGGCTTCATTTGGTAAAATGGACGCATTTATTTTCTCATATATTACAGTATTATATGAATCTGTACGTTTCTGATTTTTTACTCAAAAAAAGTTCTCTGACAGGTTCTAGGTTTGATCTGACAAAAGGACAGAAGTACGTGGATATATGAATTATGAAGGAATACGCATTCGTGAAGAATAACACAGTCGAAAGAATCCAATGCGTCGCAAACATGAGCTGGTAAATGTTGTTGTAATGCAAAAAACAAAGAGCGTCGGTAATAACAACACTACCAGCAACGCCATAACGTGCAATGCTGCAACTTGTCACCATTGGAAAATTCGAAACTAAATCAAAAGGCCACTGCTAGTAAGGAATGGAAATGTAAAAAAAATTGAAATAAAAATGTCTGACAATAGAAGGTACCGGCGATAATATGAAAAATTGAAAACCGAAGTGCAACAACAACAACATCTATAAACTTGCAAACTGCGAGTTTTTTGGCATGCCAAATGTGCTCGGCCCTGCTTTCAAAAAGTTCCCTTGCAG
>JAQFYG010002265.1:0-15382 GCA_034694325.1 Entomobrya corticalis
CATCCAACAGGATTATTTTTCCTTGAAGAGTCTGTCTGATAATTATGATTTTCATTCATAATTTAATTTGAGCGAGCTCTTCACTACGTTGATAATTTCTATTCTCACTTGTGTAATTTGGCGCAGTGGAGACGAAAATATCCGCTTTAAAAGAATTCTTTCGTTCAAAGATGAAAATGATATTAAGTCCTTGTTCTGGGGCTTGTGCCTATCTGTCTTGATCTTGAAAAAATATTCAGTATCTAAACATCATCTTGCGCGAAAGCAGAGAGATGTAGTGAGAAGAGTGGTTTACAAGTCTGCTTTGCTCAGGCAGCAGACAGCAACAAGGAACGCTACTGATGCTCCTGCAGCAGCTCACATATATTTTTTTGGCTTGGTTGAGTGACGCCATCGGCTTGATTTTTCAGTAGGTTTTAGCAGTTTCACCGCTTTCTGCACTTTTAACGCATGCCTCCGGTAACTACAGATGGTATTTCATTCGTTCTTTTCGACAGAGAATCTCCTTCATCGAGGCATCTCTCGGTGCGGAACCAGAAGCTAGCATTAAGCATTTTTGTGTGCAGTACATCATCTTCTTCATCAGCATAATCATGAATGAATGTTTAAAAGAATCAGAAAATCGTGTACGGTTCACTGAATATTATGATGCTGCTGCCGAGTTACTATTTATACAGTTTGCAACATTAATGTTCTGCCTTTTGCTGTAAAATTATGTACGCAATAATTTCCACTTTACTACTTTTAATAATAAAGTTGCTTTCACACGCACACGACTGTTCCCTCCCGTCAGTAAAAATAGGATACTTTTTTTGCGACGGTTCTTAACTGCTATTTATATTGATGGTAACGAAGTTGGCTGTTTTTATTTGCAATAATGAATTCACAATGGGAATAAAGTAAGAAAGAAATAGGGGGTAGAAAGCCTGTCAGCCATCAGAATACACACCATTATGATAGTTAAAATATCCGAATAGTTTTTACAAGCTGTTATAATAACAATATTTGCACCTATACGGTGGTATACTAAAATAATAACTCATAGCGCAAAGCAGATGAAGAGAGATGATGAACATAAAACCCTTGCGAATTGAATTGCGTCTAGACATGAGACGAACAAAAGACTCCCCTTTTTATGACTCTTGCATAATGCACATAACCATTACCCTACCTACTACTAGTTAAACCAATATATGAATGCCTTTTTGTTGGAAAAAAATCTAAAAAATGAGCTTGTGTATGTTTGCTCCTGTTTGTTGTTGGTTATATTGATGTACAAAAAAATAGTTGGTTTATAAAACAGTTTTGCACTCATCTCGTCGATCATGATCATACTAAATGTTGGTAATATTATAACTTGGCTGTTTTTTCTTGCCAGTAATGACGGTGTGGTGGTTGCTAGTGTATTCAGATAAACTTCTGGGTATTGTATATAGCTCTTCCAACTCAATAAAAATTTGCAAAATCAGACGCTGCATGATAATCTACTGGTCTCTGTTTGCTGCTGCTGCTTTTGTAGTTAGTCGTTCATTGTACTCGGTGACCGTTGCGAAACGCACACACACAGCAGCCGCACAAAAAACACTCTTTTTTCTGTCTTATGTGTTATTATTATTGTTGTAAAAAAGGTATTTACAGTATCAGTGAACTCTGAAAAAAGACGAGAGCAGAGAATATTTTAGCAACAAATCATCATTGGAAGTAGGAGCGAAGAATGGTGTAGTAACCACAACCCAGACTGACGTACAGACAGACACTTTTTTCACAAGCTTTTACATATGAAAATGATGGCGTGAAATGACGATGATGATGATGGGAATATTAAGGAATAATAAAATTGTCATTGTAATGCTATTTTTCAACGTATTTCTGTGTATGGTCTGTGTATAATGATGTGTTTGGATTATTCTCGTGGAAATATGGATGACTATCTTTTTGTACATTTCGCCTCTCTTTACGACATAAAGGGTTTTTAAGATTTTCTTTTTTCAAGGTCCATAAATTCAGCAAATAGTTTTTTCTGGGCTCGTTAAAAGTTGATGGATAAAAGAGGTTGATGATTTCGTAGAAAAGGGATCAACTTTGAGAATTGGGGCTCTATATTTACTGGTGTTGTAAGTCTGTTTCTTCATGCTTTTGTGGGAAAAGTAGCGAAAGAAAGCGCAAGACTCTAGACGAGTTGAAGTGTTCAATGTTTCAATGCGCAGGATTAGGCTTTTTTTGAGATGCATGCTGCTGCTGGAAAACCAAAAGTCTTGCTTCTCAAGAATCGAATGCATTTTGCCCCTGAAAATGACGCCAAGTATGACCAACCGTCATTTAATCAAGTTTGTTAAGGGCAAAAATTCAAGGGTGGTAGTAAATATTTCCAGTGAACTTGTTCCCGAGTATACGTGATAATTGCTCAAGTTTTCATTCATCCAATCCAAGAGAGTAGATAGGAAAAGAATGTAAATTGCAACCTGGCAAAATGCTTCGATTTCCTGGAAACCGCATTCCGTGTACGTTGTCATTAGAACGTTTAATTATTTGAGATTTTTATAAAACGGGTAAATGGAATGTAAGAAGGATTTTTGCAGAGTTCCAATGTAACAACAAGCTTTTCAAATGCCGGTTATTTGTTTGGAATTAGACCGGTAGAAAGAGAATTTACTTTTCTTTACTAATAATTTTATAATATTTTTTTAGCCGCGCTCATAAGAATATCCCTGATGAAACCCAAAACAAGTAACATCACACATCCATGCACAGTAACAAGGAGTCTCTTTTTCTCTGTGAAACATGCCATGACGGTATATTATATAAAGAACGTAGTACCACTCACAAATTTTATTGCATATAATTGCGCAATTTGCAGTAGTAGCAGATGCAGAGTAATGCAGGAAGGTAATTTAATCCTTCAAAGTCGGTTTCTTGTTTCCATCATTCTTCCATCATCACAATTACGACAAGAAGTGCCGAGAAAAGAGCTTGACTTGCACACACTCACCACCACCACGCTTGATTATAAATGCAATGTCTTATAGCCGCATAGCCACCACATAAGATATGATACTTGAGAGGAAAACTGATATGCAGAAAATTGGGGTTCAATTCTCAAATTTTTCTCGTATTTTTAACCGCTAGTGCAAATATTTCCGCTCAGTTTGTTCCTCTACCCAGCAATTTCATCTTGGTTCTGTAACAAACAACCAACCAAAAATGCAATGATGAAGTAAGCGAATAATACACACTGCTACCACGTTTATTGGCTGGTGAGTGATGAAGATGATAATGTGCTATTAGAATAATACGTGTAATGAAAATGAGGTGCATTCCGTGCTCGCAGGATACATGCATGGATAGTGGGAATGGCAATAAAAAGTTTTTTTCATGATAGAACAGATGAACAGCAGCGGCACAACAACAACAACAGTTTTTCTTTGTTACAGTAATTCTTGAGATTAGGAGAGTTTCTTGCTCATAATCAGTCATTTTCTGTGGATAAAAAGGGTCCAATTTACACATACAGGTACATTATCATCGTCACAGGATAAATACCTTTTTATGAGTTGCCCACTAATAGGCTCATTTTCGTATTTTCAGAAATGCATTATTTTTTATTGCGTTTTCGAAAATCTATAGAGCAGAATGCGGTTTTTCTTCAGAATTGGATAATTTACCTGGGTGGTGGTGGTCCGACCCTTTTCTCATCATATTTCGAGATAAAAAATACTAATTTATCTTTAGCGTTTTTTCGCAATTTCTGGTTCGTTTTTTATAAAAGCTCTATAAATGATAGCTTATCCAATAGTATCCAGTTGATGCACTGTTTGGGCCGGAAACCGGTGTAAAGTCTCTACATGAAGGGGGAAATGAAATATGCATCGCTGATTATCTTGTCGATGCATTTTCTTGGAATTTTGCAATTTCCACCCCTTATCATGGTCAGCTATTGTTTTTTAATCTTGCACATGGCGTGTTCTATGATGCACTAATAATGAGGATAATTATTGTACGCGATCCCAATGGCAGATGTGTGTTTTCTCGGAGCACACATTGTAGATGATTAAGTTTACAAAATATATGTACCCAGAAAACGTTGCAAAATAATTTGATTGCTGGATGATGGTAGATGCATCTTGGATGATTGCTGGAAATTGGTTTATCTAGAATCATCATCATCGCCACGCATATGTGTTTTCATATTTTCATTTAAATTTCAACTACGACAGTTTTGCCGTAACTTATTTCAAGCTCATTAAAATTTCTGGTGTTATAATAATTTTGGTTCCAGTGCTCTCTACTTTGAAATTAGCAGCTTGGTTGGCGGTGGTGGCTCATTTAGTACTATTGTCTGCATTTATGCTGAGCCAAACGAACAGGAAAACAATTTTCATGTCAAAAAGTCGTCATGAGCGGTCTCACAAAAACTCAAAACTGTTGTCGTCCTCCTCATCAGAATAGGCTTAGAGCCATAATAATCATTATGTGTACATTTATGACAGAAATATGACAAGATCAATGGTATGTTATGACGTTTAATATTTTTAGCATTTTGAATGCATTGTCAATCTTTAAAAAACTAAACCCCGATTCGCTCCTCTGTCACACGCGGAATTGTAGATGGTGACAGTCAGTCGAGACATATAAACTTTTCGATGGAGCAATAAAGTTTTAAGTTTGCCCATTACCGTCACATAATGTGATTGAATACGATCATGTTGTTATTAAATAAGCCTATTATCTTGAGGTATTTGAGCATAGTTTGTTTGATATTTGATGCGACTTTCCAGGTTCAATGTTCAATTGCATATTTGACAGGGAAAATCACCTCTTTTATTAGGCTGTATACATTTTTCTACGTTAATATGTATGACGTTGTAAAATTTTTTAACTTTCGGCGTTTGGATAAATGATTATTGCTGGAGATAAAAAATCAAATTGCATTCATGAGGTTGTTAGAATTAAATTGTGGAGGCTGAACTGAATATGTGGAAAATAACTTTTTAGTGTTCCTATTACTAGTCTAATAAATCAAGCAAACAAGAATGCATTTTTTATCAAATGAACTCAGCACATAAGGAACTTTACTGGGAAATCATTTCATGGATTTTTAACTGCCTCGCCGAAAAAAAGAATCGTTTAAAAAATTGAAACATGATATCGATAGCCATTGGTGGCTCCATCGTACTTGTCGTCACCTTTTATGAGGTCTGTTGTTCTGTGAGATAATATTTTTAATTATTGGTATGTATCCAGTATAACCTTTGCTTTCACACGCTTGACGTTTATTGCTCAAGTGTGTTGTTTTGCTTTTGTGGGAATTTCCTACACACCACAGACAAGCTAAAAACTACTTGATATATTTAACGAGCCACATGTAATGCATTTTTGCTTGATTTTTTTGGAGCTCATTGAGCTTTGTGGAAAAAATGTCAACTGGCTATGTGTGGAGTTTTTGGAATTTGGCTGTAGATATGCTGCTTATAGTTTCTGATTGTCATGTTGTGGGTATTTCGTATGTAGTTGATAATTGGGGGAAATGAGAACAGAATTTTTAGGTTTAACTTTAACTTGTCATATAAAAATTTATAAAATTTTTAAATGAACTTTGAATAAAAAATCATGTATGAATCTTTCATGCAGCTACTTATAAACCGTTGCAACTGACTGTGTCGTCGTAAAATTCTGTAACGTTGTGTGAATACACAGATGGAGTGTTTATTATACGATCTGTTAATCAGTATACTAGAAAATCTTGCAAAGCCTGTGTGCTTTAATACTTGTCAATAAAACAGATGGGTTTGTCATTAGGAGCGAAGGAAAAGTTTTCTCTTGCTCTGCGTACTGTCACTATAATAGAGAGGCTTTTGCGGATGCACAGATCAATCAATAATAGTTTTAAATGTTAAATGCACATTTTTTCTCGCAAAAGATTTTCTTTTCCGTGTGTGCGTACTACGGTATTTAACCTCTCTCCACCACACTCATCACACAGGTGCCAAAGAATCCGCTAATAGAACTGAAGCGGAAATGACGTAATCTGATTGTTAAAAAAATGTGTTTGAAGATTAGGAAGGAGTCGCATGAAGAAGCTCTTTAAAAAATCTATACATCTCATCTTCGCATCGGCAGGCATGAGCAAACGTTTCATATATACAAACATGTTGGAGTAAAAACGGCTGAAATATGTATATAAAGTGCAAAGCCCGATAATAGAGAATGTGTGTAAAGTGTAGACTTTGGTATGAATGAAGGAGAAAAGAGAAGTTGGTTGATGAGAAGAGCTGTGGAATTTGGGACGTCATTGTGTTGGCGTTAGACTGGAATGTCCAATATTGACAAGAGCATCCGCTTTTTACTACCACTTTGCCGAAAACTTTTTTCAGCTTATAAACTCTTCGTCATCCTTATGAGCAGGAACAAAGAGAAATCTCTCTTTTGAGCAATGTAATGCCATTTTTTATCAACTTTTTCACGAATCGTTTGTTTTTTTAGAAGTGGCTTGACTTGTACAAGAATATGCCGATTGCCAAATTTGCCAGTGTCATGTATCTCTTCCACTCTTTGCGTAAACATTTATGTTCTAGTATTCGTTCATCACCAGCATTTCCTACAATCTAGCAGCATTTTGATGTTGTCATTAAGTTGTCATTCATTCTATCTTTGAAAATATGTGGCTGCTGAGGACTAACTGTGTAGTGACTCGGAGGATCTGCATTTATTATTCAGGCCTTATTTGTAACCGGAAACAAATGCAGCTTGTTTCTCGGAAATGATTTCTGCCTCCTGTGTTTGTTCACGAGAAACTAAGCAACAAGTAAATCGTGCACATAGCAGGAATGTGAAGTCATGTATATTTTCATTGGCTCCTGGCGAAATGAATGAGTTTTTGTCAATATCATAGTTTTTTTGGAGTCATTGTTGCACAGGTTTTAGGGTTATGAATGATGAAATGAACGAATGACAAGTATTCTTGTCGTGTCTAATCATCATCTCATTAGCACCACCACGAATGGCAGTGGAATGATACATAGTTACACTTTTTCTATTAACTTTTTGCGGTAATATGGCTCATGGGAAAGGAATGTAGATAATAAAAAGATGCGAAAATGACAGGAGAGACCTGTGATAAAAAATGAGATTCCTTGTCTTCTTCTGTGAATATTCAGCAATATTCCACCTCAAGTCATCGTATAATTTCAATCCAATTCCAACTTCCCGTCATTATGTGTACTCTTCATTCACAAGTTCATCACTGGGCAGAGTCACCAGCTTAATCATAACATATTTTATGATTACATGAAAGTATTTCGTCTTACGTGGCATCTAATCTCATTTTTTACGAGCGACCACATGGCACTTCATGAACACGGTATCGCTAAATTTTATTTTTTGACTAATCCTTTTCCAAGAATTTGCTAGAAAAATTTGGATTGTATTTAGAGTGATTCATACTTTCATATACTTTTGTTCGTTTCCGTTCATTACGTTCTGTAGAGAAGTGAATGCCATTCATACAGTTTCATCTGCAAGTTGTGATGCTATGCAAAATATGTGATACAACAATGTTGAGTGTGCGTGAATATTATTGAGCTACGAAATGTATTCAATCTGAATGTTTGTAAAACCGGAATCCGGTTTGTTTGTGACGATGAAGCATACTTTGTACGAGTCACTTGCTGTTTTTATATTCATTGAACATGTAAAAGAGCTAATCCCTGCATTACGCATCGCATTGGAATGATGAGATATTTAGAATCAAATCTGTGAATCGCCCTTCGCCAAGTCTCTTTGCTGATTACATTTGCCACATTGCTGAGAAATTTTGAGCATTTCAAAAACTCATATTGCAACTTTAAGCTGAATTGCTTTTAAAAATCAAAATTGTTGTACAACAAAACGGTCTAATTGCTCACTTCCTGGTAAACTTGTATAAGTTTTAAAATACTTTATATAAATAATGTTGTTTACTAAAATATTTGCAAACCGATCTTCATTAATCACAGCAATTTGCAATACCCCATTAAAATAATGAACAAACGATGTTATGAATTGTTAAAAATATCTGCACAAGCAACAGATATAATAAGTGTTTAAATAAAGTGAGGAGGCAGAAAAAGATATCCCTATACGTTCCTACTTATCTTACACTTTACCACTACTTTTGTGTAAATATTTATTTTTTCTCATTATACACCGATGATACTGTGTACTCTTTGCACACTGTCAACTGTACACATCTCATAATATTTTTTGTATCTTTCAACTAATATGTATGCGCTGTAATTCTACCCAATATGCTCCTCGTAAACTCATCTCTTATTTCTGCTGATGCTCTCTGTTCTCTTGTTAGTTCCGTCATCATTCATTCATTTCTACTCATTCATATTTTTTATCATCATCAACGTGAAGCATGCGTCTATAAATCCCTCTTCTTCATCTCATGATGATAATGAGATGATGAACCTTGTGTGTTTTATTTGGCCCATATTCATTCAATCTCTGCTCCCTTCTCTCTCGTAAAGCATAATATGCAACGCAACTAAATATCTGCTGCAGTACTACCTTCAACCTTCGTTCGTCCCAACTTTATGAACAAACATGTTTGTATTTCATTCATTCATAAATTCATTCATTCTTTTACAGATTTACTTATTCATTCACAAAAAAGTCAGATTTAGAGGCAGATGATCGAGAGGGTAGTACAGTGAGTGCAGGTATGAGTGTTTTTTTAGCAACATGATTATGATTATTCTGTTTCGTAACTGAGATTAAGCGAGTATGTGTACTAACTAGATCAGCACAAAGTATGTGGAAAAAATGCAACCGGGCATATAAAACTTTTACTGTGTAAAAGGTGCATCATCATTGTAATGATAAATGCATTTCAATCAGTGCCTGGCATGCAAATAACCTGTTATTTTCTTTATCATTTGGGTTGTTGTTACTTGTGAGATTCGAGAAGACGATTGTGTTGCTTTAAAGCTTGTATTTATATGCGATAAGACTGATAGTAATGATGGGGATGTTTCTATAAATGGCATTACAAACGAAAAGAGTTGTTTTTTGGGAGAATTTTGCTAGTGATTTGGGATCGACAGGAAATAGGAGGTGTGATGATGGTGTGGTACTACTCATTGCTTCAATTCTTTTTTTTTGTGAATGAAAATTTCAAATATGCAGGATTCTCTCATCATCATCGAGATCATCATCGCATATTCTGGCTTCAATGCAATACAATGTCGATACAACGAGGTACATATAAAAATTTAACCTTCATGTCGAGAATTTTATTGCCACTTCTGGCATTTTTCTGTAAGATCTTTGCTTTGAGGTTGTTAATGTTGTACACTGCATACTACCTCTGCTTTTCACACAAACTGGAAGAGAATGCCAATTTTACCGAGAGACGAGACGTGATTGATAAAGTTAGTTAAAGAAATTCCGTTTGTAGACAGAGAATGGGGCTAATGACTGCATTGAAACAAAAATGAAATGCTGTGGGTAATGTAAGAATAATGGAAGGAAGGAGATGCTCAGGAAAGATTGCCTCCTCATTTAACGAGTATGCATTAAAATAACTTTTTTTCTCCGTTGTCGTTTCCATCTTTTTTTAGACTCGTTGTGTTTGATGGGTGATGTGAAGATGATGATTCTGGGAGAGAAATTACAAGGCGCTACTGTCTACTTGTTCCATTATCACGTTACTTGAACTCATACCTAGGCAAAGATCACAGAGAAAATATAAATGCTTGAATTCTTTCGGAGATTAAGGTTTTACACACGCTTATGGGTTCAAGTAACGTAACACAATTGGACTAAAGTATAGTCGTCGTGAGCATTAAGAAAGTTTGGAAAAGTGGATGATGGCAGTGTACCTAATTGAATAAAAGTGGATTCCATTCCACAAAACGATTCCAATTTAGCCCCAGAGTACCTGACTAAAAAGATATTTTGATGATAGTAGCAGATTAGCCTTGCACGGATTTAAAAATGTTTTAAAGACACAAAAAATCGTGATCTTGTGTGCTGACGACAAATATTCGCAAGTAAATGTATTTCTATACGCAGGAAATTCCAAAAGAGTAACAGGTACTTTTTATGAATGTGTAGCTGAATCCATTTATACACAAAGTACCTACATGCATCCTGGGTGTAATCACAGACAAAAGAAAACAATGTTATTGAAAAATATGCTGCCAATAATGACAGTTTTTTTTCTTTAAAAAATTTTGATTTCTTTTGTACTCGACGTATGTGCTAAAAGGGTCCATGTCAGTGATCTCCTCATCTCTCATGCAAACAAACTATTGAAAATATTTTACTAGTTTTTAATACATATTTTTGTGTGAACATGTATGAAAGCTTTTAGTAACTTGAGCATCCTTTTTTAACAATTGATTTGGTTTTAATAAGATACATAGTTCGTCACACGCACGCTATAGTCGCTGCGTTGGTATTAATGCCGACACCGGCACAGTTTGTAATTCTGGGTCTGCTGCCTGCATTTTTTATTCATCCTCGTCAGTCGTCATTATCGAGTAGAGGTAGTGGATGCATCTTAATTTGTCCATTTGTCTGTCTTTAGACCAACCCGAGTATATGAAAAGTATCCAATCTTTCTATTCCTGTTTTAGCCACTTTTCTACACGGTACATTCATTTAGAGTTTATTATTATTAAAGGCATGCAGCCGTCGTTGTCGTCGCGTTTGGTTGTTTTAAGTTGGGTATTCTTCTAGTTACTAATTTTGCAAATGACTACTGCATTCCTTGATGATGATGATGTGCCGAGGAAGCCTGACTGAGTGAGGTACACTAAGAAAGTAACGAGCAACTAAAAATGCAAATTTAAACTTTAAAGTGTGTTTCTACCCATGTGCCTTTCCTCGATAGATTGAACTTTTTGTTGGTTATTTTGATGATATGATAGGCATGCATGCATTCCGTTTGTATTTAGTAATAACTGGCAGAAGATATGCAAAGAAAAAAAGTTTTCGTGCGCTGGCATGTGAATACCTAATCTGTTATATACCCATTTATTATTACGTGCACAAATGTACGTTATAACTCAAGTACAACAAATACTCGATCATCAGTGACTGATGCGAAAGATATCACTTCTTATACCAATGAACTTGAACGTCTACCTGATGCTGCTGCTACCGAATGATGTGGTTTGATAGATAGAATCAGCCTGTAGCTATCACTCTGAGTTGATCAGGATGACGATACAGAAACAAAAGATGGGGATTCCGGTTTTTTCTCTTAATAAATTGGGGACGGTGATAATTTGTGAGTGTGATTCTTTTCTGCTTGAGCACACTGTAATGTGGCACTTGTGTTGCTGCTGAAGAAAGGGACTCTCTCTTGTAAACAGTTTTTTTTGATGATTTACCATTGAACAATGACTTAAGCCTCAACTTGAGTAACTGATAGCCTTGATGGCGGTTTAGCGTTGTTGGAAATGATTTCGCGTTGCAAAAGATTTTTTCATTAGCAGAGCGAGGTCTGATTTCTAATAGCCTGTTTTACTGAGGATATGATCTCTTTGTGAAAATTTTAATTAGTCTTGATCCGCCATTGATGAATTGGATTCATGTAACATCAGTTACATCAGCATCTCATTATCTCAAAAATGCTTTTATTTACAATCACATGAATGCTAATATATTGCATAATAAAACCAGGTTCAAATGTCTAACGTGAAATTATTCTCTGGGTTCATGTTATGAGGAACAGATCAATTATTATTATGAAAACACATTTTTATTGCGCAACGAAAGATTTAGTGTATAGTTTGTTAGTATAACGCTCATCATGTGACACTTTCAGTAACGCATTACTCATAATTTTATCGCAGTAAATGTTGAAAATGTTTTTTCTTCCGTCTATGGACTATTATGAATCACGACGAAAAATCGAAAACTAAAACGAGCAACTACGTTTTTGACTTTTGCATGGCCTTGTGCCACTCCTCCTTGTTAGCCAATCATAAATGGCTAAAAACGAAAAAAGCTTTATCCAGAGCCATCCAATAATGTGGTGTAGTCGAAAGATGAGCAAAGTCCAAAGTCCATTGCCATCTGCACCATATTTTTTGCACAAAATATTATGCGTAGTTTTCCGTAACGTTCAGTCAACTCCTCAATCTACATTTGACTTTGCTATGAATTCATCTTGTGGATTCCATATATTTGCGAAAAAAATTGTTGCATTTGTATCTGTGGAAAGCATTTAATATGAAATATTCTTAAATTTTCTTAGACTGTCCATTCTATTTTCCTCTTTTAAAGAACAAAAAGAAACCATCTTCGTAGCCTTCAATTACATTCATAAATGTATCGTTCCAGACTCAATAACAAGTTGGAAAAATCTAAATATGTTAGTTGCGCATAAAACTTCATTTTTAATGTTTATAGTCTTCATCATCCTAAAAAATAATGTCAGTTCAATAGAGTTGTCTGAATACCTAGTTTTTTTTTCACTTGAGCATAAATCCCATTTACCAGTTTTATGTTCGTATCGCTGTCGCTCGTCGTGTTTTTTGCTTGTGATTTAGCACGTAAACAAAAACGCGATATGGTGAAAATGTACGCAAATATAATCTTTTACTACTGTTTATCCCTCTTTATTGCCCGTACAATTATTCTTGTATAGGTAGCTATTATGGATGCACATTAGTATACTTGAAGTGTATATTATGACTGTTTGGGCATTGCACTAATGCTCTTAAATTTCCATGAAAAACTGGATCGTTCACTGTATTTTTGTGCTTTATTATTTGCAATGATAGGCTGTCATAATGAAGATACGAGTTATATATATTTTGTTAGTTTGCTGCAATCAGATTCAAGCTGTGTGTGTGGCATAATATTGTTGATACTTTTACTTGATGCATGTAGCTTTTAGTGCTTGTACTTATTCAAGAAACGCTGATAATCATTGCCACCCTTAAAACTGGCATTGCCCTCTGCACAAAAACATAAGACTCATTAAGCTACATAGGCAGTCAATAGTCGATGAATGAAGATGTATACCTAAGACCGACGGACATATAGTGCAGAGGGAAAGTATTTTTTGCTACTGCAAAATAGTTGTTTTTAGCAAGATGGAAAATTGTGTTTGGGTAGCTCTCAAAGTGTTGCACAACTTGATAAGTACTAACAGCAGAGCCACAACCAACTTAACTTGCAGCAGATGATGATAACGATGTTCATGAACGTAGTTTTAGACTACACAACAGCGCAAATAATGTCGAGTTTGTTTACCACGAAACAGTATTTTTGCCGACGCTTACTTGATTCCCATTATATTTGCTTTAGACAGGTACTTTTTTTAAATTCAGAGAAACTTAGCATTTTCTGCGGTTCGTAAATGCAGACATGCAGGATAGTATCGTACCTCCTGTACTGTCAATCAGTCGCAGACAGTCCAATTCCATTTTCTGCAAAAAAGACGTAATTTAGCTACTAGATAATATCCTGCATATTCCATCAATTGGAAGATACATTATTTTACGTGACAGAATAGATTCTTCTAAAACAAGATAAGTGGCAGCAGCTGCTGTTTTTTTCTTTGTAAAATAGGTATAAAGGAGAAAACAAGCAAATATATAATTAAAAGAAAATTGAGAAAATATAAAAATTGTAAGAAATCCACTACTCTACGTGGATCTCTATTTCAATAACGACAAATCAAACACTTGTTGATCCTCTGCTCTGTCTGTCGAGTGAAAAAACTAAAGTCTCTGATACCGTTCCGTCTGATGACACCACCACTGATAAAACAGACAAGCAAGAATTCCATTCATTACGAGACTCTAAAGCTGTTTTTATTGAGTGATGTTGCGAAAACCGTGTTCATCTTATCCCAATTGAAATTGTAGACAGAAGAGCAGATGAGCTTTTTTGTTTAAAATGCAATTGTACATGTACCTATGAGTTTTTGAGTATAGGTTTAAGTAATATATTATTGATTGATAGATGTGTGTCTCAGTGTTTATGCGTATATATTTCTGTAAAATGGCCGTTTATTGGTAGCTAACCACTCAAATTGTTTTTTGTGTGCAAAAACAATATATGTCTGGTTCTTACACATATAATCCACACAACAACATGCAGTTTGAGAATCTAAATTAAGGAAAGAAAGTTCGTGTAGGAAGTATATAGGTATACTACAATGAAAGTGCTAAATATTAAAAGTATGCATGAACGTGTTATGTCTGCATCTGCAACCCTGAGAATCCTCTGCTCGCTGCCTACCCCAAAGCACATCTTGTAAGGAAGGTTTACTACCAGCCATACACAAAGCTTCAGTGTACAATCAACAGAGGATTTTCGCGAGACGCGCAGTATGTAGTAGAAAAAATGGCGATGTTGCAGAAGCAGTTCATCTGGTGGTGGTACAGTAGTAGTAATAGTCCCAGTGCTTTTCTATGTTCGCGAAAAACGAAAGAATGAGAGAGATTTTCGTATACGAATGTTCTTGCACATTTTGCAAAAATGGTTTACTCATCTTTGCAACAACAGCAGCGTTTATATGTCTCCTGTTCGCACACACTCTTACTCATTTCCCCCTTGCTATTACTCATCACACGACATGATCATTGTATCAGGAGCATGAGAAATATAGTGCCATCGTCTGTCTCCCTCTTTACTTTGTTAAGTCATTATACAATTTTGCAACTACTGCCTTCCATTCCATCATCTGCAAAAACCCATATACCACTGTTAATTTCTCTGCTTATCTGAAAATTCATTGTGTGTAGCTACTGTGTGTGCGGTATACCTTTTGAATAAAAATCCTTGTTCAAATATGTAGCATGTTTTTTTAAACGACACTGTACTGGTTTTGGTAATGAATGATGATGCACGTCAATAAAATCCAAATCTTGCCTCAGATATTGTGTCAGTTGGAAGTTGGAATTGATGCAATATTCGGATCGAATTTACAGTTGTTTTTTTCTTTCTCGGTGTTGTTCTCTTGTGTAAAATTGAGATAACATGTATGATCATTGTGATAAGGTGAGAAGGAATGCAAAAAATAAGATAACAAGAGCGTATGTGCAGCAAGTACTTTGTTGCGTTTGTTGCCGTCAGCAAAATAATTTGTTTTTTAAGATATCGAGCATGTGCAAGTGTGGTGAAAAAATGACATGATTCTTAAAACTCTCTGGCCTGGCGGAGGAGACAGCTGCCTATACGGCGCCGCTACTGAAACTACTACTAATACTGCCGCTGGTCTTCTTTATGTGAATTACTCGAATTTCTCCGTATTTATCTTCTAATATCCATCCGTCAACGAGAAGGATACACAGACCTAAATACTACTATCAAGTACAACTTTATCAATGTTGAGTTGTTGAGTCTGTGCAGACTGCAGAGAACTTCATTCATG
>JAQFYG010002266.1:0-15379 GCA_034694325.1 Entomobrya corticalis
AGCATTAGTCCCTGAACAGCAACAACGTCGAGGTAGTACTACCTCATTTGGTTTTTACCTTGCTGAACGACCACCATCCATGCTTGGACGTCCACAACAAAATAATAATTTCAGTAGATTTCCTTTACCAGCTCTTGACTCGGAGAGTGAGCTTGATGATCCGGAACTTGAAGATATCTTCGAAGCCTTACCGAAACGCTGCACTAATCCAGTAAAGGAAATGGAAGGATCCTCGACGTCGCAAAGTGGTACTCAACTTTCAGCCATTGATAAAAAAGTGATCGAGAAAGAATCAACATCAAAAGGGTCATCATCTTCACCGATGGATGATTATGACGACATTTATGATCTCGAGGAGGAGGATAAGATGACTACAGTTTCGCCACCTAGATGTGAATCAAGGGTAACGCTTCGTGACTTTGTAAAAACACCGTGGAGGTCTATGTCAGCCTGCCTTCCAGGGACAGACACCCCAACACCATCCCAATTGAGAGAATTTCCCGTGCCAAGCAGAAGACCACCACTTCCGCAGCGATCCTTTTCCTCGTTTGCCCGACCTGTTATACCACCTCATGGAGTCTTTGGCGGAAGGAAAGTACTTCCCACACCGTGGACCAAGAATAATCCAACATTGCAAATTGGAAAAGGAGCTGCATTTTCAAGGTCAAATGTCATAATGTGTCCCTCTAAACTGTCCGCAGATGTAACCTATCTAAGAAGAGTATAAAGATATGAATCATTGTGCTACTGTGATTAAAGATAATAGATATAGATACAAGAAAAGAAAGTAAAACAAAATTTGGAAATAAATTATTCATTATTCTGCGTTATTTTTAACATTTTCATTACAACATGATGATAGCATTTATTGATAATTATCCTTAATAATTTGTCTACATACATATACAGTATCGTTGTCAAATCTTCTCAAAAAGGCTAAATAAGATTAATAATAATACAATAATACCAAGTATATACACAGACTGCATTTTTTATCATTTTTGCATGTACATTATATTTACAATGTTACATATTTATGTGTACATGACATATCAGCAAGATTTGTTATAACCATTCTCGTCATTTTTCCCTTATGCATTTTTAATTATCCTAGATAGACTACTATACTGCTGATACAAAAATGTTTCTCATTGTAATCAACAAGAGTAATAATGATAATAACAGCGACACTTCAGCTCAATGGTAGTAATTAAGTGCATGTGTTCCATCCAACCAATTATACTTATATTACCATAACTTACATCTCTCAAATAAGCACTATTACGATAAACCATAGACAAATTCATGTACAAGTCTTTACATTCATTATAAATATAATATTGATCATGACGATGGTTATACAGCTTTTCGCATTCACGCGTATCCTATTTAATAGTAACTTTAGCTAATTTGGTTACAAATACAGTCCATTCATACAGCATTAAACACACTCTACATTTACCACCTACTAAAATTAAATGATAATCCTCCGTCAACATATCTTTGCAAAATATGTAGCCTAATCCTATACGTAAATAGTAAACTTACTAATTCTCATATTCAAATCAGTGGTAAGAATGTATAAATTAAAATGTTTTACAACCATCATTTGGTTTTTTGTTTGTATATAAATATACTGCGGATTGTATAATTAATTCCTACTTTAAAAGTGGACGCACACACAATTTTCCTAAATATATCATTATATAAGTCCATTTTCTATCCGTCATCGATTTGGGCTGAAAGGTTGTGGATTCTTGGATATTTTTACCGGAACACGTATTAAATTAAAAACATAATCACGTAGTTATAATCTTTTGTATTTCGTAGTATTGTTAAATTTACGGCCATAAAGGTCAGAAAAATGTAATTGACTACAATTTATAACAATAAATATCAAACATTTTACATGATGAGTGAATTCAGCTTGATGAAAAATACAAGTCACACAATATATATTTGGCCTTAGTTAAAATGCTAACTTAATCTGAAAATATGCAGACAAGTATATATACATACCCCTATCAAATATTTTATTTCTAAAATCTAGTTAAAATATACAGGTAAATGACATTTACTAAATGTACTTCTATTATTGTACCTATTAGTTTTGGAGAGCATATATATTCGAGGTGTTGAAATTAGAATAGTTCATATAAAATTCGACTGTTTAGTTGTGAGAAATTGTGCTAGCCTTCGCAAGTTTCCCCCACAAAAACTTGTTTAGACTTTAGACACACATTTTAAGTAAAAACTTTTTCCGTCGATAAATATTTTTTATCTAAATAACAGCAATTAAATAAGATTACGTCTCTTTGTCATATATATGTATATATATCAATAATCTAAAACTACAAATCGTGTTAGCTAAAATCTAATAATACCTCATTTCTTTGTAGTTTGCCGAATGTAAGCATAATATTTTAAATGTACATTCAGAAATACATACTCAAGTAAAGTCAATAGTATCCTAATACAGTAAATCTGCTAAAATATTGTTAAGAAAAGATACCGTCTAAGATCTAAATGCAAATTCTACTTTTAGCTTCTCTCTATTATTATCCTATACTTATGATACAGTAAAAGTACGTACAAACAAATTATTTTATTTAAAGTGTATCATTGGTAAACTGTTTCATCTTACTTATACATACATTCTTTTTCACATATATTCAGTGCCTGTACAGTAAAAATTAATCTGTTTTAAGGATATTTAACATTGACTTATTTTACTGAATCTTTAACATAAACAAATTGTACTCTCCTAAAAAGATTAACGATTATTTAACATTCGTCATTATATACTTTATATAGCATAATTTGTGTGGGTCGTGGGTTTGATGAGTTATGAGTTGATGTTAACCATCATAGTCGCTTATCAAAATGGAGAATTTACACACGAACACTTTCACAAACCACTACGCACATCATCACAACAAATTTGCCACTTTTAGAAAGTAACCAAAATATAAAAACGTTCCTTTTGTGCTTTTTTGCAAAAAGACCACTTACACTAAAATAGTACTACGCATAAAGTCATATTGTCAATTTTTAATTTGGCTATGTACAGGAGAGATTTCTTTTTCACTAGTAAAAATGTACAAGTTCAAGTAGACACAGTTAAAATGTACACAACAATGACGATTATTTAAAACTACCGAAGAAATTCTAGAGCACTTGCAGGTCCACAGCAGCAGTCCAATAATGATGACTGCAGTGTAGTAGTTTTATTAATTAGCTACCCCTTAAACTGCACCATGTAGTAATACATGTAGTTACGATTAATTTTTTTGTGCTATTTCATGTTTTAAATGAATAAATTAAAGTAGAGGTAAAAGTATCTTCCTCTTGACGGTTTTCACAGGGAGAACAATAAATCATATAATATGAACTATTTTCAGTGTTTGTTGCGGCTTGTAATGCTTCGGCTTCTAGCTATACTGTAAAAAGTATCATAGTTGGATCCTGAGTGAAAATACTTGCTTGAGGGTGAGTCAGGTGCGGAGCACTGGAACAAAACTTGAGCGACAATAGCAGCCACCTTTTGCTCAAGGATGTGACTCATGACAAGCTGAAGAAGTCGAGGTTCGTGCTGCACAAACAGAGCTCGATTGTCTGGATGCCTAGCCAGATTGAAAAGGGTTGTTGCCGCACGGCGTAGCATGTCCAAACTCGTGCCCATTGCTTCCGGATTCTCACGTAGTACTTGGAACCCGTGATTCATGGAAATGTTATTAGCATTGACTTCCGCCTAAAAACATTAAGAATAGTATGGTATCATTATTGACCGTGATAGTATTACACAATGCATTAATACATTAATCATAACGCTATTTAACCTTACCTGCTCAATGAAAGAAATTAGAAGAGAAATGCAGGGATTTTGAAGCGCGATTGTTCTCGCAACCCCGGAATCCGCGGCCGATAAGTAGGAAAGTAGATTAATGGCAAATTCTCTCATTACTTGATCTTCGGAAGGGCAGAGACTGCGACACAGTAGTTGGCAAAGTCGTTCAATGCGGGAGTAGGGCGGAGTAGCAAGTAACAGGTCCATGTTTCCTTGCGTTACACTCAATTTGCACAACGCCTCGATTGCCAGTCGTTGTGGAGAAAGATTGGAATTGGGACTAAGTGTAGGGAAAGGATCCTGGCCATAAGCTGCTGGACAAACCGCCCAGTGCAAAAGACCATCAAGAATGGGTCGGGAAATTTCCTCAGAAAACTGGCTAAGATCAATTTGACCAGAAATGTTGGCTATCATGACAAGCACATGTTCCCTTAGATGATGAACGTAATCCCACCACCATTCACCCTCTCCATTCAAGCTGGTGCAGGAGTCCACATCAATATCTCCTGGCGAACGATTAGAAGGAAGAAGACCATCGTCTTCCTCCTCTTCCTCATTCTCTTCCCCATTTTCAATTTCAGTTGTACTACCATTTTCATCATCTCCATCCAATTTGAATTTCTTGGAGGTTGGCTTTCCTTTCAGAGGGTGGTCGTGATGGATAAGTATCAATTTGCCGATTAAGCTCAAAAAGGGAATGCTTTTGCCAAACTCCATCTCGTTACCCGGCACAAACGTCAAGTTCCGCAAGATATTAAAGATGGAAAGACATCTTCGAGCTAGGGCGTCTTGAGTTTCAGTAACTTGGTACAGGCTAGGCTCATCTCTCGTATAACATTCATCTTCAAATTCATCCAACTTTCGCCGTTTTAATGTTGAGCCATGATCTTGCACAAGAATACTGCCTATTTTCACACAGTTTCTGAGAGTTTGAGCACTCTCTTCACCGCCTGCCACTTCATCACAGTCAATGTTATTGTTCGTTCCACCAATGGACACAGCTTGCTTCACGTCACTGTCACCACCTGAGGTCATCACATTTGAAGCACTACTACTAGCATTGGTTTCACTTGCCTCTACTACCACGTCACCGTTCACAACGGTAGCACTAGAGACATTGCTCGCTTCTTGCTCCAGGGCTAACGAGCTAGAGTCCATCATGGAACAATTATCATCGGTTTCGGGAAGCCCATTAACTCGTTTGTCACAGTGTTCTCCAACATCTGCGTCATCATCCATGATCACTTCACTCTTTATTCTGTCCATAATTTCATCTAACTTCTTCAGTTTCCGGTTGTTCTGCTGAGCTACCGATAAGCAGTTCTTCAGATCAACTTCTGGAGACGGTTTTTCGCTATTATTACCACTACTAGAAGATGAACTATTTTCCGATGGCTCAGTCTTTGTAATATTTGCACTACCACTGTTATTGTTACTAGCCCCGTCGACAGAAGAATTTTTCTTGTTATTTTTGTCAGAGTGGCCATTGCTAGTGCTACTACTACTATTCGAGTTGTTGGATGATGAGGACGAGGGGACCATTTCGTTCGCCTTCCTTGTTTCACATCTGTAAATATCTAGATTGAGTTCGCTACTAGCATCATCATCACAGTCTTGGGGTTCTCTCTTGATCTCGGGAACGGATTTATCCATTCCAATACTACTGCTTCGCCTTCTCTTCCTCTTGAATCTTGAACGAGAGTCGGCAGTCTCAGGTTTCAGAACACGAACCACAGGAACAATGTTCAAGTCGGCTGTGAAAGACGTTACCACGTGTTTTGTGAGTTCCATCAGGCTTCCTACATTCCCCGATTGTGCACCGAGGTCAGATTCATTAGCTTCACGGAGTCTCTCTTCAGCATCCCAATCTCTTGGACCAGACAGTACAAAAGGCTCATCATCCTTCCCGACAATTCCAACCTTCTTTCGACCAACTCTGCTAACCATGGTGTAATTTGTCGTTCCTTGCAGAACCAACGTTCGATGGCCATCTCGAGGAAATTTCTTGCGAGGTGTGCCAATATCTGGTTCTTCTCCTTCATCTCGTTCTTCCAGTTCATACCAACTGCCCGCCTTTCCCTAAAAATAAAATCATTTAATATTTAGCTATTTCGATCTTATAAAATTACAAATAAAGTAAACCAATGCTAAATTTTAAAATATATATCTTTACCTGTGATGGTTGGATCTCGTCTCCTACTTTGTCACTGTTTACTTCAATGCCAATGGAATTACCGAAGATGAGAATAAGCGCACGTCGCAGTTGTTCTAAGAGGGTCTCTAGTAAACCTGGCAGGTAACTGAGGGAAAAGTACGAAATGGAATGATCGTCAAACAGGAGAACATTGAGCACATCCAGTGCCCAAGTTGTCTCGGCAAGTAAACCCGACTTAAGACACATCATGATTCTCCAAGCTTCCACCGGAGCTACGTCACTTTTGTGCAATTTCTTCCTTCGTGGCAGTACTGGTGTCACTGCTTCGACACTATCAGGTGGAAATACAATCTCCTTTTTGACAGGAACTGGTGGCGGAACTGCCTGTAAAGGTAGACCAGGTGGAGCTGCTCCAGCTGGTGGTGCTGGAGGGAATGTTGTTTGAGGAGCAGGTACTCCAGGTACTGTTACTGCAGTGACTGGAGGTGGTGGGGGCATTCCAGGTGGACCCTTAACAACAACTGGCGGGGGGCCAGAAGCGGCACCTGCAGCAGGTGAAGGGGACGATCCGGGGGGTGGTCCATACCCTGGTTTGTACATATCGCCGGGTTTTCCTGGCACCGGGAAAGGGGGTCTCATTTGTCCACGCGCACCGGGTGGAGTCCAAGGTGGTTGATGAGAAGCAACGGGACCACCGGGTGAAGCTGACTGTGGTGGTGTTTGGGGCGGTCCAGCCGAACTGGGGACATATCTACCAGATGCGTGCTCTGGTGGAGGAGGTGGGTGAGACCATTGCCCTCCAGCAGTATTTGGCGTCGATGGAGGTCCCGCAGAACCAGGCGGCCCTCTTGCATTTCCTGCTCCGGTACCACTGGCACCAGGTGGGGCCCAGGTTGGCGGTGCACCCGGTTGAGATGATGCTGTTGAGGGCGGAGCTTGTGCAGCTGGGCTTGATGACTGAGGTGGAGGCGGAGGTGTACCTGCATTTGGTGGACCTGATTGATACGGCCTTTGATGAGGTGGATATTGCCCACCGCTTGCCGGCCAACCTGTATTAGATAAATTATCATATTTTCGCATTACACAGTTGAGTACAGATAAATAAATACTTTATATTATATATTTATAGAACTAAAACTACAAGAGTAACGAGTAAACGAAATAAGTTCGCGAAGGAAGCAACAACAATTTTACACAGATAATTTTGATTATCGAAAGCTCTACCATGCTCCGAAATTAAGCTTTCAAACAAATTGTAATGATCTTGTTGTACTTCAAACTTTGAAGACGCCATTTCTCTTTATTTAAACACGAAAAAATGGTCTTCAAATTATATATGATGCATATTTTTTCAAATAAGAAAGAACTCGAAAATATTATATACTCGTTATTTCTTTTTGAAGAATGAATAAGATAAATTCACCATCATAATTAGTAAAATAGTGCACTAACTACTGCGTAGAAGTAATTGCGCAAATAAATTAAATGAAAGCCATAAAATTCTTAGAAATCATAATAGGTAGCTATGAAAGACACCTGCGTAGTTTGTATTGTTTTAATTTTGAGAAATTCAAGCAACTACTATTCTACTATTGTACTTTAAGGACATGCGCCAGTACAAAGGAAAGTTTCTACGAAATATAAAAACAATGGGTAATTGAAAATAAACCTAAAATAAATAGGTCATTCATGCAAACATTACTACTACCACGTAACAGCTAACAGGTTGAAGTGGCAAATTCGATACGTGGGAATGATGTGAGCTGTGCATAACTCAATACCTTCGGAAGGAATCCATGGTGGTTTGTTAATTGTGTTATTACTATGAGGAGTGGGTGCGGGTGGTGGTTGTAAAGAAGAGGTGCTAGCAGACTGGCTGGTGGCAGCAGTAGCGGCATTGTGGTGTGGGTGGTGATGGTGATGGTGTGAGGCATTGGGAGGAGCAGAAGCCGAAGCGGCAGGCGATGGGGAAGGGCTAGATCGGATGGGTGTCCCACTCCCATGATCACGCCCGCCAGAGCCTGCCGCACTTTCTCTACTACCTCCGTGAGGAGGAGGTGGAGGAGGATGGAACATATAACCACCCTTTGTACCCTGACCATCTACATATTATATAATATACAGGTTACGGCATATATTTTCGTGTGCGCAAAAAGAATTGGGGAGCGGAGCACTACAAAAGACTCCAAATCTAGCTATGCAGATGGTGGCAAACATTTTTCTTGCAAAACTTTCTTCAAAGTTTAAGTAAATGAACAAATGATACAAGAAAAGTTTGTTGGTGAAACAGTGAAATGGAATGTAAACTGTAGATTGTCAGACTTACCGTAAGAAGGCATTCTTGGCTGACCCTGGGGTGGATAGCCAGGGTATCCGTGAGAAGGTGGAGAGGCTCCTGGAAGTGTTCCTGGTTCCTTTCCAGGTTGAAAATCTAGTCTCCTTTGGTTAGCTTGTTGGGGAGGACCGTGCTTTCCAGAACCAGGCGGATGTTGAGTAGTTTGTCCAGGCATACCAGTGTAACCCTACATCATAAAATAATGTTCAAGTGTTGCTCTCCCAAGCACAAAGTAAGAAATCTTAAGAGCGTTTGTTAGTGTACCTGTTCATTTGGGGGAGGTTGGGAATGGTAGTAATCTTGGTTGGGATAACCGTTTGGTGGAGGATGTCCAGGGGCTCCAGTAGTTGGAGGATAACCCGGCATTCGTCCAGGATGTGAAGGATAATTTCCTGGTTGACCAGGTGGGGCATTGCCTGATGCACCGGCTCCTGGCGGTGGTCCCATGTATCTATCATCTCCAGAACTAGAACCCGTTGGCCCTGCACCCGACGTTGGCGGTTGTTGCGGCTGACTCGGTGCTCCTTGGCTTTGGTGAGGACTCGAACCCTGTGGAGGGTACCCTGACTGCGTTGGTGGTGTTCCACCAGCAGAACTGGTGTCTGGATATGGAGGATACATGGGTCTTCCTGGGCCGTGTGGTGGATAGCCTGGCCCACCATATCCTTGCTGATTGTACGCCTCGTGGGAAGGGCGACCCGGATACTGTTCTCCGCTCGGGCTTGAGTAGGGCGGATAGCTTCCAGGAGGACCTTGGTAACCTGCAACACACCGGTAAGACCATATTTTACTTTCAATTCAACCATCTCATATTAAGCTATAGATCACTGACAGTATAACTGTCACACACAGAAAAAGACACAAGGATAACATTAAACAGTGACACAGATATAGGCACTCGACGTGTACGAATTTTTCCAGAGAACCCACACAAACTTCAAACAATTCCTCTGTAGGTAATAAAAACACACATAAAGCGATTAAAGCAACTACGTTAAAACAGAGTTTTGTGATGAGAAACGGTTTTCAGCTAATAGCAGAGAAGAGCTCCATATTAACGCGCAATTAGCATGGAAATTTACATGACGTGATGACGTGGATAGTGAGTGATGACAAGGAGAAAATCGAATTGGTCAAAATAAGGAAACTAAATTAAGGGGTACATTACAGCAGTGACTGTTGTGAAAAATGATGCTTTATCATATCAACAAACAAGTATTACACACTGACCATTTATATTATAGTTAATATAAATATTTATCTACTTATGAACATCTACTTAATAGATATCACACACACTAGTTCAAAAGGGGAACACTTATCTCTTTGCATATCATAAAAAACTGTCAAGTGAGGAGATTAATGTTTTAAAAAGTTTTTATTTGAAAATGGTTTCGTTTTGGTGGTTTTTGAAGGACGTACGTACCAGGTGGAGTAGTAGCAGTGGTAGTAGTACTGGTTGAGTACTGCGCATGATACTGATAATTGGGCCTATTTTGATGTTGAGGTGGTGGTAGTTGTTGATGCTGGTTATATTGTTGAAGAGCATGATATTGATGAGGATGCTGTTGGTGGTGAGGAGGTTGAGGTGGTGGTTGTTGCAAGTCATCAAAGGGATTTGATGCACTGATATGTGTCTTTTCACCTATACCAATCACCATCAATAATAACAGAGAGGAGTCAATCAATCAACACGACGATTCTACTTTAACGTGTAACGGTTATTTCAATCGTGCACGTTTTCTCTCTAAAACAGCCATCATTTAACTTTTTTGCACTCACTCAAAACAGTTTTGAAAAATTTATATTGTAATTTAATATCAGAGTAAATAGCTTTCTTGAAGAGTTCTGCTTTCCTGTTACTACTACACTACATGGTCATTCTTAATTAATTAGTTTACAAAACCTTTCATGTGCAAAATTTTATTTTGCGACTCCTCTATTCTATTATTGTTTTAAAAGAAATGCAACAAGCATCATCATCATTCAGTCATCCATTCAGACGGGTAAAACTAACTATTTTAAAACGTTTCCCAATGCATGTAACGGTGCAGTTAGAGAAGTTTATTTACGACTATTGTAATCTGTTAATATGCAAGCAGTTGCAGGAGGGCAAGCCTAGCGTTCTTGGAATTATTTAAAAATATTAGTCTAAATAGGCTATACGCTGCAATCTGTATGAGAGGATATGATGGCAAGTTAGTCGGGAGAATAGTTACATACATAGTTTTAGTGATAAAATAGCAGCGATAGGCGGAGAGAAACCGGACAAGAAATATTATTATGCCAGCACTCAGCAGCACTAAAAATAGATACATATTTAGTTAGTATTATAGCTGTTGGCATCAACACTAGTTCTATGGTTCTTCCTAAAGAGGACTTCACTGACACATTTTGATAAGTATTAAAATACATATAGGTTGCTGCTCATGGGGGGAAAGAATGGAAAATGAGGATTTATAATAAAGAACGTAGCTTAGAGAAGTAGAAAGCACTAGAATATATTAGCCATTATTATGAGACCGCAAGTTTTGTTTCATTCGAGTTTGGACAGGACTATTTTCCAGAAAATCATAAGAGCTATTAGATAGGAGAAAACAGTTTTGCAATTTGCGAGATATTTGTCGTGCTATGCAGATTTTACTTACCGGAGTGAGAATGTGGAGGCTGAGGGGGAGTAGGGCCTGACTGTGGCGGTGGAGCCACAGGTGATTGTGTAGGTGGACGCAATGGCGGTGTAGAATTACTGCTTGCCCCGGCGCTACTATTGCCTCCAGGTCCTGAGTTACCACTTCCTGGAGCCCCTGAACTACTATTCGATTGATTGTATTCGGATGGAGGATGAACACCATATGGAGTGGGGGGACCTCCACTTGCACTATTGAATCCATCCATTGAGCTTGTGCTGTTGTTATTAGCTCCTTGGAATGAATCTTGGGAGTTGGAAGAGCCAGGAGAGGGTACTGGAGCCACTTTGGCTCCCTTCTTTTTTGACGTGGACTCCACCTGATTAATCAGTGGTTGTGGGTCAATTCCCCCTCTGTCAAATTTGCATTCGAATGGAAGCAAGTGCTTAGTGTAGTGTTTTCTCAGTGTATATGCTGCGCTAGAAGATGCACCAATTCCTAAACTGCCCGCAATGTCCTTCCATGTTTTGTTCTTTGTCACCTACATAAATTTAAATGATAAAGGATTAGTTTTGTATATAACTAAACTGAGTTTCAGAAAACTGGTACTTCTTCTTAATAACTTACCTCAAGAAATCCACCGCGCTCTTTCACCAGATAATACAATCTGAATAAATCCAAAGGATTTTTTGATATCGTTGGACACGCTGTTATGGGCGTATTATGCTCATCCATAAACTGCATCAGTTTGTCAATGAATCCCCTTCTTTCAGGGTTGTCATCCATGTCATAAAGCTTTTGAAGACTATCCGGCTTCTAGAAACAAGCGAAAAAACGATGTTTCCATATTAGTACTCATTATTTTACACGGAGGTCAACCCACGTTTTACTTTTAAAAGCGGAAGCAACAACACAATAACTACCGTACGGCAAATATATTTTTTTTTTGGTTTACGTATTTTACAACAGAATACGGGTAAACGGCTACAAAAACGCATCATAAAATAATAATAATTTAAATATTAATATAATAATGAAAGAAAGAAAACAAAAATGGCCTACTAACTTTTTTTACCTTCGCCTTCGGTTTATACGGTTCACTTGGTGGTTGTGGGTGACTATTCAAACCCTTTATAATACACAAACATACATCAAAAGTGCAAGATTAAGTGCATGTCACAACAACAAAACGAAGAGTAGGTTTTGGATCCGACCTTTGACCATCATTCCGTAGCATCAAGATTTTTATCGTCTTTTTTACTTTGTATTACCAAAATTGATATGTCTACATATTTTTCCTTTTAAGTGAAAGACACAGTGAGAGATCAACATAGAACGATACAGAGATAAAGAAAGAGACACATAGAGAAAAAGTAGATGCGACAAAGAGTAAGAGAAAAATATAGAGATACATTATACAAACAATTAAGTACTGAAAACAGATTGCTTTCATAAACATTTGCATTTAAGGATATTACAATGACCGATAATTCACATTGAGCATATCTATCGAACATTTTAAAAATAAATAGAAATAACTTGCATCAGTTTCAGAAAAGGGAAAAGTGTAACAATAAGAGTACCTAAAGACATAGAAAATACGAATAGTTGAAACATGAAATATCGCAAAATGCACATAGAATCTTTTTCTGTTCTCTTTTCTGTGAGACATTCAACCATTGGAATTACATTTAAGACGTCGTACAAAGTAATGATACATCGGTTAAATGTTGGATCATTCCATAAAATTTTAAAGATTCTTACGGGACTGGCTGGTGTTCTTGGCCAGCCTGGGCTGTTCATTTCCCCGTCTCCTTCATAGGCTGAATTCATACTCGCAGCACCAGGCGAAGGTACAGCATTGCTTTGCGGCGTTGCTGGATGACTCTGATAACTTTGGTGACCCACGGAACCTTCCTTTCGAAGCTTTGGCATCGCTGGACCATCATCTCCACCTGATGCTTTAGAAAAACGAATGTTAAAAATTTCTACTTGTTTTAGTACTTGTGCTTCTCCAGTTTTACTATTGCTTATATATTTTACCTCCAGAAGTATTAGAAAGGGTTGAATGCTGAGATACTTCATCTACGCTGGTTCCATCTGGCCCCACCGAAGCTATATTAGGAGGGTTTCCTCCCGAATTTGAGTTATCTCCATCTGGGGGGCCTTGTTGACCAGGTGGTGGTAGATGTTGCTGAGGATGGGAACCAGGTGGAGGAGTTTGTGAGGGTGAAGTAGATGACATGTTAGAGGTTTGTGGTGGTCCCATAGGTCCTCCAGGGTAACCTTGCCCGTGTGGGGGCGGTGAGAATCCCATTTTTTGTTGCAAATGTTGTTTGAGATAAGCCGGATGCTGAGATGGATGAGATCTTTGATTCGGTGGACCCCCTGGGCCGGGTGGCGTTGGACTGGCCCAAGGCTGAGGAGCTTGTTGTGACGGAGGCTGTGGTCCTCCATACTGTGGAGGTGGATATGGACTATATTGACTTTGAGGAGGAGGTGGACCACCAACGTGGTTGGGAACTGGGTGTCTTGGAGGTGGGTAGTTATTTGGCGGCATTGGCTGCTGCGATGGAGGAGGAGGATACGGGCTCATCATGCTGCTGTGATGTGGCGGCCTTGCACCATATCCTTGTTGACCGGGTTGGTGTTGCCAATGCTGTTGTCCCTGTGGATAATGTTGAGGAGATCCCGGATGTGGGTGACCAGGAGGAATCATTCCAGCATTTGGATGACCGATTTTTCCACCTGGCGGATAGCCATGGTGGGGTGGTGGAGCCATAGATGGCTGTCCTGGGTAGGAACCTGTGAATTAGATCACAAATAACCACGATTAATGTTGTTCGTTTCTCGGTCCTAAGATTGAACAAATCCGATTGCTCGGATTCATTATTTGAAATTGATTTTACCTGGCATTGGTGACTGACTCATCCTTGGGGGTCCATCAGACTGACTACTAGACGGCCTTGGCGGCACTGGAATGTTTTGACTCCCTGCAGTAACAAAAATACATTAGAGATCTTGTAACTCGACTTACTCGACCCAACTGAAAATACAACTGGCGTCCCTGATCCTGATCTTCCGATTCTAACAATAGCTTGACGGCTATTAATTAAGTCTCGGATAAAGTCATTTAATTGCATAAAAGCAATAGTGAAAACTGAAAAAATTACGTACCAACAGCCGGTGACATAGGGCGTGAACTTGCAGATCCAGTTGGTGACGGTGAGGGTCGTACACCACTTGCACCTGGACCACTATCATTGCTATTACAATCCTGAAAATTTAAAATTAAGCAATAATATTTAGTTACTTGATTTCGCCTTTAGAAACTTTTGTAATTAAAGAATAATAATAACATTGCATACCCCTACGTCTGGCGGAGGAGGATAACTATTACTAGGTGAAGATCCTTGAGGTCTATGAGAAGGAGAACTAGAAGGTGGAATTCCTCCAGCACTACTCGTGGGCGGGTGTTGCTGTGACTGTACAGGTGTAGACCGAGGAGATTGTTGTGGAGATGGTGGGTTATTTTGTGCATGATTCATTTGTTGCTGAGCGAGGGACGGGGACTGAGGAGGAGGTGGTGTTGACTTTGGAGGGTGTCCCCCTTCTGGACCTGAACCACTTGGTGGTCCGGGAGGTGCAAGGCCACTTGACTCTGGAGGCATTCCCTGAAGATGACATCAAAGCAAAATCACATCATATGACATTCCTAATCACCCAATGCATGGAATAATAAAATAACTATCATCTAATTCAAAAAGAAAACAATTTACAGGAGCTGGGCCCGGAGGGTAATGTGAAGGCGGCTGATTTTCTCCAGGTCTCATCCCAGGTCCAGGATATCTTTGAGCAGCAGCATGTGGAGGTGGATAATGAGGCGATTGGGGCGGTGGAGGAGGAAATCCACCTTGTTGATGTGGTGGCGGAGGATGATGCATTCCTTGAGGTTGGTAGTACTGACCAGGATGTTGAGGTGGAGGTCCTGGTGGAGCACCGCTACCTCTACCACCCGATTGAGGGGCATTCTGCACATAACAATTGCAACGATAACAAAAAATATAGCGGCTGTTCTTGTTCATCACTTCTCCCACCTCCCGTTGATTAACTAATTCTTTATTGTTCAAATACTGCGATTGCTCAATCGCAATCATGTTATTAATATCCATCTCCTCGTTCTTTTAACTTCAAACTTGTATTTTGTTCCTTGACACTTGACAGTCAACAGAAATATTTATCCTGCTGCATTGAAAAAAAATACACGTTTAACGCAAAATACTAAAAGCATCTGCTTCGAAAATTTTCTAGCTTTTCTAGCTTTTACTTTCAAAGTTCATTATTTTTTCTCCCGCGTGAAATTTGGCGAATGCGAATAATGTAAATACGCATGAAGAATTGGTGGATGTATAAAC
>JAQFYG010002267.1:0-15376 GCA_034694325.1 Entomobrya corticalis
CCTCACTGACGAAAATGAGCAAATGTGACCGGCTTTTATAGCCAGAGACCGAGTCGAGAATCCCAAAAAATGAGTAAAAAACACTTTTGAGCGTTACTTTGCATAAATGTATTGTTATAATTGTGAAGGGATACCCACCCACACAATGACACAATACATATCCACAAGTAAAGATGTAGCAATAGGAAAGCAAGAGACAGACTGTCTGCCCATTGCTTGTCTAGTTTTTTAACATGGCCGGGATCTCAACATTCTCAACCCTTTTCCTATTGCATAACAAAATAAGAATACCTATCTAGCATACCTACCCACGTTCCATGCATCAAACAACGCAACGCAGAATACAATAGATTTTTTTACCTTTCAACTACATCTCTGCCTCCAATCCAAACCATCCTGCTCGTCCGCACTTCAAATCATCATTATCATCATCATGATTTCCGCTCCCGCAACATAATACCATGACAACTTTAATTTATTTTTATAATTAATAATTACAATTAAAATGATTCATTTTCGGTTTCCTTCCTTTCATTTTTCCATCATTCAAAGTAAATTGCATGCACAATGTATCATGAAAGCATTAATTTTAATTATTTTCTTGATTAAGTCGTTGTCTCATCAAACATTATTCTCAAGTTGCCCCACTCACAACAGAATCAACTAAAACTAACCCTTTCCTTTCACCCTTTCTAGTTGTCACAATTTTCTCATTTTCTCACTTAACCCAAGCAACTTTGGACAAAGTAGAGAGACCTGCAGAGGAGATCACCTACTCATTTCAACAGCCAATTGCAATCAAGAAAGGACAAAAGTCTGCTGAGTGCTGAAACTGAAGCGATGAGATGATTATGATTATGAAGCAGATGATGATGTGAAATTGTGAATGTGAACCAAAAAGTAAACCCAAACAAGTGTGTAGACAGCGAGAACGCTGGAGTAGGTCTGTTTATTGCGCTGCAGACAAGGTGCTGTGTTGGTCGTTGGTCGCTTTCACTGGATATAAGTTTGTTCTTATTATTATTATTATTTTGCATCTTAACCTGCTTATCCAGTGTCCAGCCAGACTGAGAAATCTGAAAAGTAACAATGAAAGTGATAGCAGCTGTTGTTAACTGTGCAGTGAGGGGGAGATTATGACAGTCAAAGTTAAAGTTAAGTCAAACATTTAAGTAGATTTTATGTGGTCGTTAATGCCATTAAGTTGTCATGATGGAGGCGCAGCAAGTGGAAGTGAAGGTGAAGAAGGTTTTGCTTGCCAAGCAAATCTTCATTTTGATGGCGAAAGAGTACCGGATTTCGAGGAATCGAAGGGCGGAATGGTTTTTTAATATTGTTGATAGTGCCATTGATTACCCATCAGTTAGTGAGGGGACGGAGAGTGAGGCGAATAGTCATGATTTTGAGATTGTGTCAATCATCCCGGACTGTGGGGCGGGGGAGTGGGATTTTTCGCAGAGGTTTGAGTTCAGGTAAGTGTGTAGTAATTAAAGTTAATTGAGAGTTTTAAATGCTTTAAAATGCTTTGTGTAGTAGTGGTTGGGTGATTAATTGAAGGATTTTGTTAATTTGGCAGGTACCAGGTCACTCCGGATACTAAAATAACGTATTTGTCAAGGAGATACAGAATAGTATTTTGTTTGGATATCAGCCCATCTGTTGCTTCTGTTGTGAGTGGTTTATATTTAATGAAAATATGATAGTTGTCGTGAAAAGTTAAGTGTTACTATAATCGTGAGCTAATGTGGATTCTGTTTTATCTTTATTGAAAGGATGTACAAGCTGGTGGTGTCATTTTCGACTCTATCTTTCGAACTGTTCAAAACTCAATTTTTGGTTTGCTTCAACCGGTATGTGTTGAGTGTGCCCTATATTTACCTATTATTTGATATGATAAAAAACTATCAAGAAAGTTTGTTACTTAATTATGTGTTTGTTTTGTCTATTTCTATAATAGTTTGAAATCCCAGGAAGCGACATCATTTTTCGTCCAGAGATATTCCTGACTGTGATAGCTCACACACCGTTTTTCACCCCAGTGACGGACCAAGTTCTTATTCAAGGCCAAATTCTGGATAAGGATACTTGCTCAATAATAGTCCGCCATATTTTTGATAAACTGAATGACATCGAAAACAAAATTGCACATTTAATCACCAAACGTGTTCATGAAGTGTCAAATGATTTCTCGGAAGGGTTTCATTTTGTAAGTGCAATAGTCTGTGATCTGTGGAAATTGTGTTACTATTTTGTATTTAGTTTTTAGCCCTTTTCATTTCAAACTTAATTACAACTTGCTTCTTTGATTTTTTGGTTGGATCAGGATTATGAAGATGAAGATGAAACTGATGGTCATTTTTTCGAAGAAGATCATTTTCCTGGAATTCCATTAGACCAGATGGGAAGAATAGGAAGTGACGAATTTTTACACAATGTCAACAACCCATGCAACAATCTTAATATCAACAAATACTCATCATTTTGCATGAGTCCAGACTTTGGACTTTTGGACCTTCTCAGACAGGCCCTTATTGCATTGAGTCTAATGCCAGAAAACTCTTCAGCAGGACTAGTGATTCTCACAGATGGAGTGATCAGTGTTCCTGATGGCAGATATCTGGATATTATCCTTAGTCAGTTGAGATACAACACAGTTTCCTGCTCATTTATCCAGCTCAGTAGTCCCTTTCATCCACATTTGTGCCATGGAGTACTTCCGTATGCAGATCTTATGAAGTTTATTGCTTCTGCGACATTCGGAGCGTTTCTTAGTGAAGCACCGGAGATAGTAAGCGAATTTGTTTTTTGAGCAGATAATTAATTTATGCTGCGTTAACTTGAAACTTGAATTTATAATTTTATATTTCATTGATTTCAGATGGACACTGCAGGAAACGGAATGAACGTTTATCACAACGCATTCTTGGCATGGAGTTTTCACAAAACCCTCCAAACTGAATGGACACAGCAAAGACCTCCCACTCAAGTAAAACCCGGTGAATGGTCAGTTCGGAACAAGTGCTTCTTCTCCGTTCGAGACATGCCTATTGTGAAAAAACAACAATACGAAAATATTTTAAACGTTGACCACATGAAAGTCATGTCATGCCGCCTTCGTGAAGGATTCACAATCAAAGAAGTTATCACCTCTCCAGAAACCGGTCTATCCGAAGTGACCCTAATTCTTCCATGGAAATTTCTGATTCATTTGGAATACAAAATTTATATAAATTCTAGTGGAGAGTTTATGAATGATGTTGTCAGTTTAAGTGAAGTGCCTGAAACGGGATATCCTTCAAAAGTTCGTTGTGTTGTCAGTTTGGAAGGACCTTATGATTTCCTTCATGACGTTACTTGTCTAGCCAAAAAACCATTTTCATCGCTTTATCGTCAACTTATGGTGAACAGATTTTGGGCGACTAGGAAGAATCTGTCTGAATCTGATCGACTGCTGGTCCATTTAAACTCATTTTCGGCGAATCCATCTTATTACAATATACCGGAAACTTTGAAGAATGGAATGCCATTGTTCTATTGGGGAGCTGCTACAAGTTCTGCAATACCTCAGCTTCAATCAAAGTAATAAAACTAATCGTATCACATTTATTTACCAAAATACTAGTTAACAGGTAACTAGGTAACTGTTTGCTCAGCTTAATATCTTTTAATTATTTTCAGTGAACAGTCATATTCTCAATTTACTCATTTCTGGAAGCCTGTCTGCTTATTGGACACCACAGTCTGGCAAAAATGGATGCACACTCATAGAATTGGTGTGATTCTGGAGCATGACTACCCATTACCAAAGTTTGTGTTTTAATCCATAATTTAAAATTAATTTGTATACAGTTATTATATCACTTTGAAACATTAACTATATAATTTTTGTTGTTGACTCCTTTCCTTCAGAAATCTTCACTTGCCAAACTCTACTGGTCGTTTTAACGTCATCCAATGCCGTCAAGCAGTCATGGCTTTGAACACCCTCCTCAAGAATATGAGTAGCTTCGTCCTCCTCGAAAACCAATCCTACGTTCACCTCATGTTCAAAAGTGAAGAAGAAAAAGTTCCGCACTCCTTCTGCTTAATCCGTGTCACCTCCAAACCACCTCATGTCGTCCTCCGCCTAGCATTCCTTGTCGGTACACCTGGTCATCTCCGTCATCGTACTGTAGCTCTCTTCCGTGAAAAAATCTCCTCTCTCACATTCCCCCAACGTGTTAAAGATCCTCCAAAATGGAGAGTTATCATCAATACTCCAACAGCAGCTAAGGCTGCAACCACTGCAAGTCCTCTGGTCAACAAGACATCATGGTCGGACATGCCATGTTGCGTGCTTGTACACAAACCAGTGGAAAAAATCTTGATAAGATATGATAAGTCACCAGATGACTTCCGCAAAAGACTGTTGTCATTGGAAGAAACGAGTCTGCATATTCCCGAGGGCAAGACAGCCAAGCAGTCGACCTTCGGATTTCGACCAACTTACCAAACTGCTGCAATGGTGGGGAACACCACAACATTCCAAATGCTACCGGAAGTGTTCAATACGATCGCCAGGTATCTGCATCATCGAAGATGGATATGGTGGTTCCCTGGGGGAGAGCTACCACCATTAAATGTCAAGTGGGCTTCAGAGATACTGGCGACTGTGACGAAAATGAGACTTCAGGAAGGATTTAGATTTGCTTATTCTTCCGCTGGGATCACAAATATGGTGCTGGAACTACCTATGAAGGTAATTAGTTAACTTTCATGATTTGAGAAACCTCACGATACGGCTTCATCCACTTTGCTTCATTTAATTTAATTTCCATCTCTAATTGTTTTTTTAAGAACGACGCTTCCAGTAAAAACGCTGTAACCCCAATGGTGCTACAATTTCTAGTTTTTCCGCCGACCTCTAACTTGAAGGCGGAGTTTGAAGATTTGGACTCAATTGATGCTAGTGACAGTTTGTACCTGATAACTGAGTGCTGGGTGGAACCCCAATGTGGTTATGTGACTGAGGATGGGGGAAGTAGTGACACCGAAGATATTCCAGTTGTTGCCAAGAATTTCCTGGATTTGGATTATAGGGCGATACCCAATTTGGTACTTACATATTTTTAATTGTGAAATGATTTAGTCGTGATGATGGTTCTTATGTTGGATCTTATCTGACTGTTATTTGTTGTTTTCCCTTATTAGTTGTTTGAAACAGATCAAAAGTGCATATCGCTGGTTGGAACGTTTGAATATTTGGTTCGGATTTGCAGTCATAAGGATACTCCATTCTCTATTTCAGTGAACCAACCGTAATTAAACAACACTAAATTATAATGTAATATGCTCTGCTCGCTGGGTTTGCTCAATTGACTTTAAAAATAATGCATCTTTTTGTCTTTAGAGCCACTGATAAGCCAACAGTCGAAGAAAATGAAACCATTGATGTTGTGCCATTTGAGTTCGACTTGAATCAGATTTTAAAACGAAGCGGTCAAGTTGAAATACTATTTTCATCGTTTTTCCAAGGTTTGCACGTAAAACAAATTTGAACGAGCTAGTTAGTTGGATCTTTATGAAATAATAGTGTTTCATCTTTATTCTTGTCTGTTATATAGATCTGTCGTTAACATTTCCAACGGAATGGAACGTGAATGTATGCTCATTCTTCGAACGTGCAAATACAGTGCTGTACCTTCAATGGTGTGCCAACGTAGCCGTTTTTCAAGATAAGGAAGTAAACCTATCCAACGACCAACATGAAGTCGCAACTCGAGCAGTCTTACAAAGGAAAGGGCTTGATGACTGTTTAGAGGATTATGGATCCCTTTCCAAAGGAACAAGAGGACTCCGAGGAAAATGTAAGTTTAAGACTTATAGTTGAATTAATATTTACTTACCAAGTTACTTTTCCAGTTTAATTAACTCGTTTAAAATAATTTGTGATATATTTGTACAGGTATACAATGGCGTTGCTTTGTTCGCTCAAGCAGTAGCACCCACGTTCTCCTCACTTTAGTTCCTGCAACCCTAAAAGATATGAAAAACCTGCTCCTTCAACTGGACGTACAAGTAGACACTCTCCACAAAACAAAATCAAGTCGTTACGTCGACTTTTTAGAAATGGAATGTATGAATCCTGTTGGAGTTACCGATACCGTTATGGAATGTCCCAATCAAATTGGCCATTCAGTTCCAGCAGCATCAGCGTCTTCTTCCAGCTCTCCGCAATTAGCAGATCATCACCAATTAAATTGCAGGAACTGTCAGGCCAGTGCGGCTGGTGGTGGTGGTGGGGGTACAAGTACAGGTACCAGTGCAGGTCCTAGTAGCAGCAGGAAGCGTGTTCGAGCATTTTCTGGAGGTAGCGAGTGTGCCCCAAAAAAGTACTTGAGTACACCAGCAGCAATCTCAGCGTCAGGATCCTCCTCAGCCCATAGTGGAGAGGAAGGTACTGGAGGACCTGGATGCAATAAAGGAAACGAGTTATTTGAAACCGAAGCACAATCCTATGTTGATAAGGCACAGTCACATGCCTCTTCTCAATCTCAAGATAGCCAATCAAAACAATCTCAACAGCAAACGTCGGATGATGAACAAAAAGGAATCTACGTCCGTTCCCAAACTTTTTCGGAGGGTACTGTATCCGGAAAACTGGCACATTTTATGAGAGCTAAACGCACTATCAGTGAACAAAGTGGGGCAGGTACTACAGGAACTGGGGGAGGGGACCAGGAACAAGATAACTTGTGTTCTGATCCACAACGGTGTGGTCAGCTATATGATTATTTGAATCGCTGTGGAGGGGGGAGTGGAGCAATCGATGATAGTCTTAGATATGTACCCTGCAGACCACCAGTTGTGGGGTCCTTAGCTTTTTGCGTTTTTACGTATAGCTGCTCTTTGATGTCCCTGACGGATCATGTGGTGTTCAAGAAGCTTTCGAGGGATGAACTTACGAAGGACTATCGGGTGACTAGAGAGGGATTCTTAGGATTTGGCGTGGTGAGTAGTGCGGATGACTTTGATGCTGATACTGGGGATGATGATGATGACCTTAGTTCGGGATCTGGGTCTATATTTCCTAATGGGAGGTCCATATCACAGGAGTCGTTTAGTGAAAGCTCCCTTCAGTAAGTGTATATGTTAATTATTATGACCTCTTTAGCATTTAAGCAATTAGCATTAAACCTTGCAGTTGTTGCTGTTTTGATTGATTGGTTTTATTAACGTGTTTACAGGTACAGTAGATATATAAACTGCTTTTCAACTCTAACACGGTACAGTACAATGCACTGCCTTAGCTATTAAGTCTAAAATTCAAAGACATTTATTTACAACACCATAATCATGTTGCTAAGATCTAATGCTAACCATATTGTGTTTAAGCATACCTTCACATTTGCATTGCTTTGTTTGATGCCTTCAGAACATTAGAGAGATTTGCATTTAATTAGCCTTAAATCGTAACTTAA
Source organism: Entomobrya corticalis (assembly GCA_034694325.1). Classification (NCBI taxonomy): domain Eukaryota; kingdom Metazoa; phylum Arthropoda; class Collembola; order Entomobryomorpha; family Entomobryidae; genus Entomobrya; species Entomobrya corticalis. The sequence continues at coordinate 7,461 of JAQFYG010002267.1, forward strand.
TTTTTCATCAGCTGTCAGCTGTAATTTAATTTAATTTCAATGGCGATAACTTAAATCATGTTAATATGCATAATATGTCTACTAATCATAACTATTAGTTAATGCGTAATGTGTCTATGTCATCATTCATCATATATTCATCTCCAAAGAAGTTAAGTCACCCATGTTCGTAAATGCAGTTAATGCTGAATGTAAACAAACCAAGGTTCCATTAAAATATATCTAATCGTTTTGCTTTACTACTGATTAGCTCCTTGTTGCTTCATTCATACTCAATCAATAACATAACTTACTAATGAAAACTACATTTATAACTAAACTATGCTCATCAAAATTAATTGTGTAATTGCAATTAACAATTAAATTAAATCCAGCATATGGTAAAATGTAAACAAACTGGATAATTATGCTTTGGATCATGTTTTGCATTGTTACTGCTTAACTGCTTACTGTTTGATACTCAAAACAGTCAGTACTACTGCCACCTACAAATAAGACTTAACTATGCTCCAAGTTTCATTCTCTAATTGCAATTAAATGCTGTGAGGGCTAAATATAAACAAAACAAGCATCATAATTAGGTTAAAATCATGTTCCGTTAAATCTGCCTAACTTTAACTGCACCATACTGAATATCATGCCATCAAACACTATTTGCAATCATAATTGAACCATTGACCATGTTAAATGTTGCAATAATACAATTAAATGCGAGATTATGCTGTACTAATTAACAATTGAAATGTTAATTGTAAATGTACTGAATGTAAACAAAACAAAAATGACATAATAATTAAGATTTTCTTTACAATGCAACTAATGCTCAACTGCTTACTGATGTTTACTTAATCGATAACATCAAATACTACTGCTAACTATAATTAAAAACTTTAATTGTAATTAGTAAATGTGACTGATTACATCCATATTTCATATTTAATTGCAGACGACTGGAGGCTGCAGAACATGAGTTACTGCTTAAATCACATTGTGTTCAGTTAAAAGAAGCCCATTTACAGGCACATATTCTAAGTGCTTATCGAAGTCTGTTAAGTGGTTATCCGGTCAACCCATGTGATATTGATGTGGTTATTGAGAGGTGTGCTTTGACAAGGGTCAAGTTTCCTTTGAATAAATTTCTTCAGGTTAGCTAGCATTCATTTTAATGGAGAATGATCAATATTTAAATATATTTACCGATCAGCTGTTAGCTGCATAATTTGTTTATTGCCATTTTTAATTGTTTGTGGTTCTATTTTAAACAGTACATTTGCAGGCACAGTAAATCTGTGAATGAGGTACTTGTAGATTTTAATGCTGAAGAGGATGATGATGAAGATGAAGAAGGAGAACCTGAGGCTGATAAGAAAGCAGAGACTGATGTGAATCAAGAAGATAATGAAAAAGAAGAAGAAGATGATAAAAACAAGTCTTCTGAATGCTGCAAAGAGCTCGAAAGCATTCATCAATTCATCAAAAAACGATTCCGACGCCTCATCTCAAGAAACTTTATTCCAGCAACTGAAAACGGGCACGTCCTCTTTTACAAAATTGCTGGAAGTAACGCCCTCTCGGACTTGAGCGGTTTTTGTGGGGGAGGAGTCAAGTGCAGCTCGGACATTGAAGATAACATGGACTCTTGCAGTATCGTAGCCGATTCCTTATGTTCTGCAGACGACCATTATCCCATGTCTTCCCTTCACATTCCTTCGGATAATGAAACAACTGCTGATAAAAGTCCGGCACCTGCAGATCGAAGAAGTGGAACGCATATCCATATAGAGGGTGGTGGTATAGGAGGGGGTGGAGGCAACACTGTCAATGATACTGATGCTCAGTCGTATAGTGCGTTTACACAGGCTTCGTTGCTGGCGTCATCAGGCGTTGCGGCACAGTGTGCTCCACTATTTTGCTATCTAACTTGTGGATTTCAAACAATTCAGGAGGATGAGGAGAAAATCAAGGGGGAGGAGGAAGGAACTAAAGAATTGGAGGATGATGATGAGAATACTGGATATATTCCGTTGACTGATATACCTACTTGTTATCGTAAGAACTATTAATCATTAGTATTTTTTAGATTTTAAGTTAGTTAAAGTAGTAAGTTTTAAATTTAAATTGTATGGTTTTCAGACGAACTATGCCTCAAGTATCTACGAGCTGTAGCAGAGGGCGATAACCCAGAAGATGAATTAGATTTGACCCCAACAACTAAATTCCAGTTAACTATGGAGCTAACGTTTTTAACGACACCAGATTCAGGAAAACAAGAAGGTACTAGTCCATCCAATAATAAAACGGAATCTCCATCAAACTCTGGTAATGGCGGTTATAGCAGCTTCGGCCGAAGGAACTCCAACGGCAAGTTGGAGTTACCGTTACAAGAGTTCCAGAAACGTATCACTATTCGACAAGCTAATGCAATCGACCACTTTATTCGAGATATTCATTGGTTAATGGAAGATGAAATCAATTCATTTCGTGGTGGGGGTGGTGGTCCAGGAAGTGGTAACTCTATTGATAGGGTGGATATCCCTCTTTTAGAACAGATTTCCAGCCATGTTCTGAACTCTTTAGACAAAATGGGCTGTATTCATCAACCAATTCGACTAAAATTTGTGGACCATGCGAATGATAAAGGATTTCAGAGCTTTTTGGATAGATTTAACAATTTGACAGTTAACGAGTACCGTTTCCAGCAGATAGGAATGTGGTGGTTTTTGGTGGCTGCGACAAGACGGAGTAGTCGGGCTAAACATGAAATTTATTTTGGGGATAGTCCCCGGAAGGAAGGGGATTCAGAAGATAATTCTAATTCGTCATCTCCATCATCATCGGTCTCATCGTCATCACCTCCTGGAGAGTTCATACTTCCACCATTTTGGATACTTTTGAAGGCCCAGCCACCTATAGCACTGGATTTTTATCATCATTGCCGTTACGATGAGAATGAAATAACGACACTTCAGTTCTCCAGGAACTTGAGAACCCACATCATGGACATGATAAGCAGTTTGATTCGTACAATAAACCAGGATCTTCTTTTGCAGCAGCTTCATGACACTAGGATGTGTTCACCTCTTCTAGAAATGGAGGACCCTCAAGACTTGGATGAAGTATCAACAATCGAAATAATGATGATTCCACCAAGTGTAGGAGGAGGAGCATCTATGTCAAAGTTTGCTGGTAGTGAAAGCGACATAAGCTCCACTCTCCCAATGGGAATGTTTTCCCCGGGCATGTTCTCTTGTCAAGTAGTTTGGGTAACGACTTTCACCCTCCACTCTAGGTTAAGGTCTGGTGGAGGGAAGACAGCTTTTGCGAGAGGAATCCAGACGCTGAGGAGTACTTTAACGGCTTTTGAGGTTGCCAATAGGAAGAACATGTTCGTTTATAGAGACGCCACTGGAAATGTGTTTTACATGAGATTTTATCGTGGAGTTGATGTTCTTGATGGGAGTAGTAGCGGTGGGAGTCCCTCCAAGTTACCTATGGATAGCACTGGTGGAGTTGCTGATGGATTGGAGGACTATGCTGAGGTGGAATTCAACTCGATTGCTAGTGGTGCCTCCTCATCTGTAAACCGGATAATGATAAAAAGGACAAGAACTCAGGATTCGGAATCTGAAAAGGCGAGAGATGACAGTTGTGACGGTATTTTGGCGTTAAAAGTACATGGAATTGTGCCTGCTGGAGAAGAAATTAAGGAGAAGTTGGTACAGAGCTTGAGGAATAAGTTGGATGACGCTGTTTTGGACATTTTGAGTGTGACGTTGAAGAGGAATCCGCATTGTAAACTGACACCCGATGATGTTCATTTTCTTCAGGAACCTAGATCCAGGCCTGATTCGGTGTTCAAGTTTAAATTGACAAAGTTTATCGTTGCGGGGCATTTACCAGCGTTTTCGTATTTTTTGCATCAGAACCTTTTGCAGTTTTTGAGTATGCCCAAGTATACCAGTGTAAAGGCCAAGTATCATTTCCAGGACTATTCCAGGCTTCAGGATCAAGAAGGAGTTGAGGTGGTTGGCGGTGTTGGTGGGGGAGGGGATAGCAGTGTTTATTTATATAATCAAAGCCCTGGAGGGGGAGGTACTGGAAATAGGGGGATTGCTATAGTCTCAATGGCTCTGACTGATAGGTTCGGGAATTTGGTAAAGAATCCGGAATGGAGACAGCCAGAGATAGGGACAGATTGCGTATTGGAGAAATTTGCGAAAATGATTGAAACTTGTGAGGTGGTTGTGGACGAAGGAGGTGGAGGCGATGCGGAAAACGGGATTATGGTGGAGTTTAACATGTGGAAACAGGGGAGGATTAATGTGGATTTGTTGAAAAGTTATGTGGGTCAGGCTATTAAACAAGCTGGGTGGGATCTGATTATGGAGTTTAAAGTAATGACGGCTCCTTTGGCTCGTCTCACGCAAACACAGGTAGCGGAGGAAGAAGGAGTCTTTACAGATAACGTTGGTGATGGTGAGCTCTAAAACTTAGCTTGAAATCTTATCTTAAGCATTTCATTTGCCAATTGTGTAACTCATTTAATTTTAATTTGAAGATAACGATGATGATAACGTGGAATCATCGTCTGGACAAAGCCAACCGGATAAACCGAGGTTGCCTATGGACAAAAGGAGAAGAAGTAGTCATTTGAATCCTGGTACTACAAGAAGTAACAGTACTGGGGGTGCTTTGGATGAAGACGACGAGCCTAGAACTCGATCAATGAGCTTCACGGGTAATTTGAACCTTTAGACACTAATTGCCACAAAGGTAATTATAATTAAGTATGTGTGTTTAAATTCTTATTTTGTGTGTTAATATAGGAGTAAGAAATACAGGTGGTGATGGGAAGGGCGATACTACTGTTCAGATTGGTCGAGATAGAGCACCATCTCCAATTACGTTAATATCGGTAAGTTTCTATATGGCTTTTAAATGGAATTAATGCTATTGGTCAATGCAATGGGCCAGGGAAATTTAATGATGTGATTATATTTATACAGGGCCGTGGAGCAAGTGAAGGTTCTAGACCTAGAGTCCAACTCTCTCGCTCTCAATCCATTCAAATGTCGCTCTCCCCCGTGGAAATCGGTGAAGTTGGAAACCTCCATTCTAACTATACCTCATTGCTAGACGCCTGGTTAGATAAAGGCACTGCTCTTGTGGCACCCTCCCTCCGTCGCATAGTGGTACCCCTAAACTGTCGTTATCCAGTTCCCAGCATTGTTCAAGAGCTGGAAAAAATAATTAATCTGGTTGCACCTGACAACACTCCCCGACAATTCTGGAAGCAGGGAGATACCGAAGACTACATAAGTTATGTAGGGAGTAGTGTTGGAGTTGCTGGTTGTAGTGCTAGTGCTGTAAGTATAGGAATTGGAGGTGGTCTGGGTAGTATAACAGGAGGAAGTGTTGCCAGTACCACTGGAGTAGGAAGAAGGGATAGTGGAGGAGCTGGTGGGGGGAATACTGTAACAAGTTATGGAGGTGAAGAACACTCCCTTAACAATGCAGAATATTCTGTACTCAAAAAACATGAGAATGAATTGCTATCTTTGGAGGAAACCGAAGAAGCCGAGTATCCTGCGAAAATGCTGAATTTATTCAGGAAAAATGAAAATTTCCAGCCAGGATATAAAGGACATACCTGCTATCTTATTGCAAGGAACCTGGCTCACTGGAAGAGTTGTTTGAGTGGAGATGCGGAATTTGCTGTGCACAGCTCGCAAGGTATGTATACGAAAGGTAGTAAAAATATTGTAGCTAAACATTTTTAAAATTATCGTTAAAGTTCAAAGTAAGCCATATCTATTTGCAATGAACTAACTCAGTGGATTTTTATAATCTTTTAATTACAGACTTTAAGAATTTCTATAAGTATCCGCCACTCTTAAACGAAAACTTTGATGTGGATGGTAGTCGCGGTTCAATTGAAAAGCTTCCTAGAGCTAATTTCTCTCGAGGTGATTTCGTTTTATGGTCATCCGGTGGTGGAAAAGGGACTCATACCGGTACTAGAAGTAGCGGTTCAACAACTGGTAGTTGCCTCACTCCCATTTTAATACCAAGACAACGGTTCCTTAGGGCCAAGGTTACATGCTCAGAGGTAAGCTTCAATAATTTTTAAAAAAATGATTCAACTATCATCCATCACATTTCAGTTCAAAGGCATAACGCATTTATTGAAGTCACAAAACCTCCATCATCAGCAAAAAATCATTTTACAAAGTAACTTTAAAATGTAAACATAAGATAGTGACAACAAATAGAATTATGGTATTAGTTCCGCCTCCCCCTTCCCCTGCCACTTCCACCACCCTATTGATTGCCACCGTTTCCAGCAGCGCCCCGATCACCACCATTACCATCACCGCCACCATCTGGTCCATTTTGCCTTGGTGGTGGTCTACGTTGGTCGTCACGGCTATGTGCCCCATTTTGGAGCAGAGAATTCACACTATCTCTCCAAATTGGACAAACTCGCCGAAGTTTTAGAAAGTCGCTCGCCATCAAATAATTCACCATGATGGCTGCCACACCTGGAAACAGGATTTTGTATTTATCTGGTGATAACAACTCATCGAACTCTGGTATTGCCAAGCAAACATTCCGTTGATCTCGAGGGTCCTGTAGATACCTCGCAATTCCCTCCAACATCTGAAATTTACAAACCCAATTTAAAAATACCCAGTGATATGAAGTTCATTCCCAACCAATAATAATTACTGATTGTATTACCAATCAGTATATTTTTACCTCTTTTGGAAGACGTTGGAAATGGTTAGCAAGTTGGTTATCGCCATCGTCAGGATTGTTGCTCATTTTTGGAAAACGCCAATTTAATTTACTTTCAAAATGTTTGAAAAAAAAAACAGTTTCTAACCGATTGAATTGCACTTAGTACACGAAGCGCTAAAAAATAACCTTAGTTTTCAGAATAGACTCAAAATAATTAAAGCAAACTCAAGGATCGACACTCTTTTTGGCAATGACGCACGTATGCCACAAGAGATGAGGAGAGGAGACCAAAACCGATCCGCTGGAGGAGGAGTTTAGTTTAGTTTAAACCAATGACATCAATCATAAATCATAATACATATCTCTATATTCATACATATCACGCCATAAATACACACTTCCTACTTTCTATACTTGCAATTTTAGTTAATATTGCATTCTTCATTGATATCAACCCAGTTTTGTCACTGTCGCCATCGCCGTATACACTTGTATTGTCTTTTTGTGTACTTTTTAATTTGTTCGTGAAGATCAAGATCAAAGACATATAGTCAAAGTGTGAAGTGTATTGGGACATTTCTTGAAGGAAACATATAGATAGGATCGTAGGTTGTAGGTGGTTGTATGTAATAATTGTGTAATGGATCTGTATGCATATTAGATTTTGGAAGGGGATGGCGATAATGATATATCCGCTAAGATATTAGCTAACGAACGATATTGTACGGCGTGCATATTTTTGCATCCATCCGAAAACCTTTCTTATTCATCATGCATGACATATTATCATGTTAACTTTGACACGTTTACTTACACAATACTTGGATGGATTACATGCGTGGCATGAAGCGATTGCCTCTAAATAAACTGCCAAATATAGTCAAAAATTGTCATATATCCTAATCATATTTTCATCCATATTATTCCATAGTTGAGTGTACTCGAATTCATATGAAACAATAACAGTTTTGTTAGGTAGCTGTTTTCTTTGGAATGAAAGACTTTCTTTGATTTCATGTTGGAAAAATGGGACATTAAAAAAAGTTTTATTGTTTTCTCACCCGAGACGTAGGCGCTTGTCTTATGTCTTGGTCTTGATGACACGAATAATCCGCGTCTTCGTGGGATGCAGGATGCAGCTTCTGCATTTGTCTTGTCGTGCATGCGTAAGGCGT
>JAQFYG010002268.1:0-15369 GCA_034694325.1 Entomobrya corticalis
TTTCCAGTAAAGTTTATGAACATCAATTTGTAGTATTTGTACTATTGACTATTATTACATTTTTGGATCAGTTAGTGAATATGGACGGAACGTTACTTTTATCAACTTTACTCATTAAATTTTTTAAAATATTTTCCTTTCTTAGGCCTGTGTAGATATGCAGGATGCAGGGGACCATCTAATCCATAGCGTGCTGCAAATTCCTTAGCATCGGCTTCATTGGTTGAAGCTACACGACCTGCTTCAGGAGAGCTGGTTATAGATGCTGTTTCGTATCCAGAAGTTGTGGAACCGCTGTCACTTTGCATGGAGTTGGATGAGGAAGTGCTGACATGAGACCACTGGTAGGCACGAACAAAGGTTTTACTCAACAATAATCATTTACCAATCGTATTTCATTACATTTTCAATATAATATCTAGTCTCAAACTAATCTTACCTCGTGTGATTTCTTATTCCTAACAAATTTTTCACAATTCCTTCCAGGATCGTGTCGTGGAATTCCACCAGGACCGTTCTGTGGAATTACACCAGGACCTTTCTGAGGAATTACACCAGGACCTTTTTGAGGAATTACATCAGAACCTTTCTGAGGAATTACACCGGAACCTTTCTGAGGAATTACACCAGAACCTTTCTGAGGAATTAAACCAGGACCTTTCTGGGGAATTAAACCAGGGCCATTCTTTTGGAAAGGCTTCCATCTTGGCGGAAATGCTCTAGAATATGCTTGGGTGGCCTCAACAGGAATTTTTGGAAGGCAGGCGACTAATCCCGATCCGCGAGCGAGCTCATTGATGGTACCATCCTTGTTCATAAAATCGGATGTCCAACTAAACATCAGCGGCCCAGATCCGAAACCGATACTCCTAGTCGCACCTTTAATTTCACCTCCAATCGGCCCAAAGTCCCGGCGAGGTAGTTGGCACTCCTTTTCATCTATAGGAACTCCATCCAGTACAGGCCATGCAAAGGACGGCCTGTCAGAGAGGGCTACACTACTACGGTTCGCGTTATAATACTTCTCCATTTCCTACACTTCTTACTTACGATTCCCCGGAAATACGATTACTGTAATCAACATAGCGAAAATACATACATTAGTATTTAGGTATACCTAGATAGTATATTTATAGTTTTTATAGCTTAATTACATCGTAATAATACAATAGCATACAAATAACTAGAAAATTTTAATGAATCGCGAATCAACCAATCTTCTTATAGATAATCATCAATTAATAGTTAATTACCTTCGAATATAGATTAATTATCTAGCAAGTTGCGTAATAATAATCTTGTAGTAGTTACTTAACAGTAGTTGATACGTTCCGCCTTGATCATAAAATGATGTCGAACCCCACAACTAAGTACTTGCTCCGGCGTAGACTGGACTAAAACTACTAAAAACTGACTATGACTTAATTCTACAGTGAAACTGACACTGACTCGACTAACTAAATAAAATACTTTGCAAACTCAGTCCTCAAAAAAGCTAGACTTTCAAAAGTTGCAAAAAGGGTAAGGTCACGATACGAATAATACTCTATTTTCCTATTTTCTAATATTTTCTTATCATTTATAAAAGATTCTATATATTTTGAAAAGGTCACGATTTAAAATATAAAATTTAACGCATGCCACTAACATACGTAATTAATCAGTTTATCTCTGTCACGAATCCATTTCTCAAATTTTATTTGAACTCTCCTTTTTCCACTTTCCTTTTTTTTCTGAAGAAAAGGGAATTTTTAATATTTTCTATTCTATTTCGTAATGGCAACGAGAAAATGAAGATGGCTGCGGCAGGAATTCCAATTCTCCCTTCCATGAAGCTTGGCTTCGTTTTTATTTTTGACGGTTGGACGATTTTGAAGTGATCTAAAGCTTTAAAATATACAGATGCAGAGGTCAAAAGAAAAAAGAAATTAGACAAAGGGACTTGACGCGGCTTGTAAAAAAACATATTTGCAATTTTGTAAATACTGCAGGTACTAAAGAATAGGAGAAGGAAACAAATGGAACGAAGAAAGTTTAAGCGATTCTATATTCTAATTTTTAAAAAAGAAAATTTATTCAGGAGCTGGAAAGAATTTGCAGAATTCCATTTGATCTATTTACAAAAGTCACGTTGACTTTCTGAAAATAACAATCTACTAACGCAGTTCATTTTTGTATAATATCCCATCCCTCTTTTTTATTTTTTTATTGTTGTTGACCGGGTTTAGTTTGTAAAATGCAAATTTCTGATTGGCTGATAATTTTGGAAAGTCTTGAGTAGTGTTAGTGCCTTGGAAGCTGCAGCGTTGCCTGATGTTTTTCAGTGTATTTACATGCAGGCGTAAGTGGATGATGTGATGTGGAATATTAGAGGTCATTTGCATTTTGCATCCATATCTGCATCAATTTCTGCTTTTTAGAAGATGAGGAGAATATCAGAGATGGATAGGTAGATAATTTTTCAGATAATAATGCTATTTGTCTGTTAGTTTTCTTGTAGACTTGAAGGAGCGGATAGCAGCGGAGCCTCTGTGCAGGGGCCATTCTTGTGATTTCTGTGCTGACAATGCAATGCTCTCCTTCACCGTCACTCTGCCCATATCCATCCAGTTGGGAAGGTTTTGGGGGAGGGCTCTGATTGGTGGAGGCGAGCCCTTATGATTTACACTACGGATAAGAGCGGAAACAGTTAAATATGCATTGATTCCATCAGTCATCAGCTCAAGTGGAAGCTCCTGCTGCTGCTGCTGACTGTTCTGGGATGCATTGCATAATAGAATGATCGTGATGGTTTTGTTATGATCACGTTCATTAATTTGTTATAGTTGGAAGTTTTAATTGCTCAAGGGCTCATTCATCATTAGAATTGTCCGTTGTTGAAAAAGACACTTTGGAAATGCATATCAGTTTGATAATGATTCGAAGAGCGAGGGGATTTCAGTTCCGAGCTCCGATTGTTTTTGTAAAAATGTTATATGTTTGCTAACTAAAATGCTTATTATTGCTTATCCAGATCAAAGTTGAATAGTTGATAAGATTAGGATGATTATCAACAGTATGTAGCGCAGGTATACACCTTTTTTCTTTCATGTGTCATGTCGTAGGTTATTAATTTGCGCATGATCAATGCTAGCTGACAAGAGATGTTTGTTTGCTTTGCTTGCAGAATGAAAGTTCATAGTTCTTGTTGACGAATTAAGTAATTAAAGATTATGGATTAAAACAGTTATATCGTAATGCATGTAGTTAGGTAGATTATATGTGTGCAAAAGTTTTCGTGGGTGTGTGTTTGTGTCAATGAGGCTTTTTATCGCATAGCATTTGTATCATAGCTCTCTGCATGATAAAAAAGTTGCCAGATGACTCATAGATCGAAGGGGAGAGTTGTTAGTTGTTGCTGAAAGCTGACCATGTTCAGTGGAACTAATAAACACGATTTTTCCCATAGAGTTTCATTTAAGTAATATTTACTTGAACACAAGCGAAATGAGCAAAATATCGGACAGATGATGTTTAGTTTATCAGGACATGACACTGTTTACGATTTATCTAAATGAAAAATTTATCTTTTAATTTATATACTAAAGTCTTATGCTTATATTATAGCTGGCTGAAGGATGAAATACTTCATAGGTTATATATCTGTGATAAGCTGGAAAAATTCTGTGTTTGTGTTGTAGTCTAATTAGGTTGCTAGTCAGGCGACGTGAAAAAAATTGATGTAGCCAATTTACTGTGATATTGTAATTTAATTTACCATTGTTTATATTAATATTGTGTCTAAGAGTATTGAGTACTATTTTTAAATCCTATAATTTGCTTTTTCAATTTCAGTGGATCTTTCAACTGGGACAGAAATATACATTTGGAGCAACATGTCCAATGCAGCAGGAAGATTAAAAGTTATCAAGGGGCACGTTGAGACAGGAAGGCAAGACAATGTAAGTAATATTACGTATAGTGTCTCTCTGATTCAAGAGTATATTCGAAACAAAGTCTCAAAAGATATGATAATAATTATATTAATTCTGCTTTATTGCTATTTTAGGGCGAGAAAAAGTTCCGTTTCTCGTTAAAATCGCATCCACTTCTTTCTGAGGAGGACCGGACCTTTTACGAAGAAAACGGCTTTGTCGTTGTTCGCAATCTTGTTCCACATCACTTACTGGACAGATGGAGGTATATATGCATTTATTAATTCGTAAATACCGTTTTCTTACAATCTAGTTATAAACAAGAGTAATAATAGGTATATTTATTATTGTAAACAGTGACCGTTTCCGTGATATCTGCAATGGGAAGGTGGACAAAGGGCGCATTACTTTAATGAAAGATTTGTCGCTTATGAAGACTGGGGCAACAGGCGAGCGGTTGTACAATAAAATTCAAGATTTTATGTGGGATTCAATTTTGTTCGAATTTATCTCACTGCCACAGGTAGTCAACACGAAGAAATTTGGAAATACTATCCTGCTTTGTACATAAATACTGAATGTTTGTTGGAACTGAAAATCTGTATTTTACGTTTCACAGATTTGTGATGTAGTCGAATGCTTTACAGGACCAAACATGAACGCGATGCACACTATGCTAATCAACAAACCTCCGGATGCTGGAGCGGAGACTTCACGTCACCCCCTTCATCAGGACTTACACTATTTCCCATTTCGCCCCGCAGACCGTATTGTGTGTGCTTGGACAGCAATGGAAAAGGTTACCAGGGAAAATGGCTGTCTAGTTGTCTTACCAGGTACTCATAGAGGCATGCTACAGCCTCATGAGTACCCCAGCTGGGAGAATGGCGTTAACAAAATGTATCATGGAATTGTTGGATTTGACGGACATAACCGATTGCATTTACCCATGGAAAAGGGTGATACAGTTTTCTTTCATCCTATTTTAATTCATGGATCAGGAGCCAACAGAACAAAGGTAAAAATATATTTTACTCAATTGTACGTTTTAACTGATTTTCCCTGAGAATAAAAATTTCTAACGTTCTAATAATACGTCTGCAGGGATTTCGTAAAGCTATATCATGCCATTATGCTGCATCTGAATGCAACTATATCGATGTTAGAGGGACTACCCAGGACAGCATAGCGGACGAAGTTGAAGAAATTGCAAGGAAACGTGGAACAGCGGTTGAATTTCGGGTAAAGTAACTTAATCCAAACCATGATTTATTCATGATACAAATTGATTAGTGCTCACGATTATGTACATCTTAATTTAAACGAGTTTATATTTGCAGGACATTTGGAAATATCGTAGCCGATTGGTCAGAGGAGCGGAAATTAACCTCTGAAGATGAGAATAAATGGTACGCAGAAGTCAATTACGGCACATAAAAACGTCACATTGGCTCGTGTTAATCAATAAACTTTCTTTAATAAGTGGAGGTAATTTCACAGAAATACAAATAAATGTTAACAACTTCTCTATGCATTTGATGCACAAACGAAAATTATACAAAATCAAAATTTCTCTTAAATAAACGACTAAAACTATAATCACAATCGTGAGATAGCTCACGTCAACTAAACTAAATCCTTATAGCGCTATGGGTAAGGGAGACTTGCAACTAAATCGAATGCTCGTCTATGTCTCATATTCTTCATTGCAATTAAAGGAGGTGTTGAGAGTGAGCATGACCTCACTTTCAATTTAAAATATTTAAGGGTAAAATTACTATTCATGTTACATTAACTCCAAAGAACACGAACCCAAAAATAAAACTTAAAAATAAACGTCCAAGATCACCTCTTCACATTGTACAGGTCTAACCTGACCCCCTCGTTTTGTAATCAGTTTTGGCAAAGGGGCTAATCATTATAATTTGTAGTAGCATAACTTTAATATAAATTTTTATTTCCCAGAACAGAATATAGATTTGATTGCATGATACTTCCGTAATGACATTTTTATTAAGAGAGAGAACATAAAAATTGGTTATAACTGACTTGTACATTCTTCATAAACAACATCTATTCAACCATCATTTATGTACAAAATGCCAATCATCAATTAGTTTGTAATAATTACTTGCTTCTGTAATATGTGTGTACTTACGATTACAAGGAAGGAACAACTTGAGTTGTTAACACCCTAATCTGAATAACGGCTACCTCCATCGCGAATAGAAAGTATACACACAAGCTTGTAGTAAGGTGCGCAGGAACAGAGAAAGCAACATGTAACTTGTGCATTGTGCAAGAAGTTCAATTGTTGCTAATCAAATCGAAGTATCTTCATATTTCTCTTCTAAGCTCATTTTTACGTTTTTCCTACTTTGATTGATTCGAATTTTTTGTCTATTTGTCGGTAAATTTTGAGTTAGTGACTGTAAATTAATCCTGCGATACATCAATAAGGAAACAAACAAATTAAAATAACAAATTAAACTTTCATTCTACGAGATGGTTCTGATGCTGTTGGAGGAGGTGGCACACCCTTTCTTTCTAAATCATCCAGGTATTCGACGAGCAGTCTGTGTCGTTCGTCAGGCATTGTATCCATGATAAGATACCGCTTGTCCTTCCCCAGTAAAGCGTCGATATCTTTCATCATGTGAGGAGTTTCTCTGATTTGCTGTTTTGTACGGTATGTCAACGTTTTTGTTTCCTAAGTACACAAGAAACAGAATTACTAAGCATTTTAATGTTACATACATAGAAAAGAAAGCCTATTTAAAACTGTTTAAACCTTTAAAAGTTCTCGGAAATCAGTTTTCATGGAAGAACTTTTATCCTTCAGATAAAGTTCAAACTCGCGTTCGCATTTCTAGAAAATATAAAAATATTGGATAGTAAAATTATGCTATCAACATCAACAATTTTGGAAATAGGAGTTATAAATGATTAAGACAAGTTTAAGGTACCCTTTCGGAAGAAGAGAATTTCACGAAACGAGGGTCATCTTTAATTTTCTTCTTCATTTCCTTCCACGTGGAATTAAGTTTCACACCAGACTCATCAAGAAGCTCCCTGTACACAAAAGTGTTAGCGTTAATAGTGATCAAGATCAAAACACAACCATCAATGGAGTTTGTGACTAACCTAAAACGGTGCTTCTTTTTTCTTGAAATATGTTCACAATGCTGCAAGAATAAATCCTCCATTTCTTCTTTGGGCAGAATGGAAACCGACGTCCATCTTCTGTCCCGCTTAGCAGCCTTTTTGACATCTTTCCAAGTAACGTCCGAAGATCTAACAAGATCGGTAAGGAGAGACTGAAACTCTTGTACTGCTTCTTCATGCCTGTAATGGTCTCGTTCTTTGTCGCGATCTCGTAGATGACCAGCCAATGCTCGTTGAACTTCTTTCTCTCTTTCCCGCATACTTGCTGCTTCCCTTTCCTTTCGTTCCCTCTCCTCCCTTGTGTCATCGTCTGAATCATCGGTAATGCACCCTTCCTCTTCCTCCTACGCACAAATTGTTCATTACAATAGAAATAAATTAACAAAAGTTCAGACGACGCAACGGAAAGATTCATAATATGTAAGCATTAAACTAGTTATTGCAAACTAACCGATATATCTTCCATTTTTTCAGATTTACTATCTTCTCCTTCGGATTTAGATGCAGTCTTACTGAGTTGAGTGCCACCATCACCATCAGATTCATTGTCATCTGAGATCTCTCGCTGAGACGATTTTTCTTTTAGCCGCTTAGCCTTCTCTTTACTTTTGGCCTTCTTCCTCTTCTTTCTGGCTTTGGCCTCCGCTTTTAGCTTTTTCTGATGAATTCGAAAGAGATCTTCTTTTTCATCAGACTCAAGCATTGCAAAACGTGAGTCATGCTCAAATCTTTTACGAACGTCTGGCCACTTCAGATGATAGTCAAAAATCTTATCTTTGAGAAAGTCGAGAAACATGTCCCTGTTCTGTGAAACGAAATATTTAAAAAAGGCACATAACGGTAAGTATTATGCACGGCATATTCAATTTAATTAAAAACTGAGATTGAATTAAGAATAATATTAAGAACTGGGGATTGGTATAGCTTATCATTACCTTCTCTTTACTGTGAGCTCTTTCTTCTTTCTCTCGTCGTTTCATTTCAGAAGCATGTTCACTAAAGTACGTCTCTCGGTCTCTAGACTTCTCGACTGCCTTAAATCTTTCATCGCGTCCATATTTTTGAATGAACTCATTATAGGACAACCTAAAATAAACGTTGATTATTTGTATTATGTATCAATTGGATAAATTGCTGTGACGCAAAATTATTATAGTATCGCTAGTACCTTGGATAATGTTGAGTTTGGATTTCATCGAGAAACTTCATAAAGTGTTCCTTGACTTGCTTCATTCTCGTCTTCTTTTCTTTTCGCTCTTCTTCGGCGCGTTCTTTGACGTAATTGTCAAACGCTGCCTTCCTTTCTTTAGATGTTAACAGTAGATAACGAGAATCGAAAACAATTTTGTGGAGTTCCTTTTCCCAAGTAGAAAAGGCAGAAACTTGTTTCTCTATCAACATCTCCCTAAACTGTTTCAGTCTAACTTCTAATGGATGCGTAGCTCGCTCCTTTGCAGCTCTTGCCTCTGCCTCAGAAGCATTCACATCTCTGAGAGCATCTTTCGTTTCGATTTTTGTTTTGTCATCTTCTTTCTTCTCTGCAGGTTCTTCACTTTCCTCTTCTATGACGGACTTGTTATCAGAGTCTTCTTCTGGAAATTAAGTGACCTAATTATTTAGTACACTTCAATTCATATATTTTTTTTATTTTATTCAAGCACAAAACTTTTCACACGTACCCTCCACATCATCGGTTTTCGGCTTCTTAACTGGAGGTACTTCCTCTACTTCAAGCTCCCGTTTCTCGCCAGAGGCTTTCACATTTGCATTCTCAGTCACATCTTTCTGCTCAACTTTTGTATTCTCTGCTGCGGCAACCTTCTCTGGTTCAGCTTGAGGACTAGTTGTACTGGTAGCTTCTACTTTCTTCACTTTAGCCCCATTTTTATCTGGACAATTTCTGACTAATTCATCCACATCTACTCGTCCAACAAGATCCTTTGGACGATCCCACACAGACTGTTTGGTAGAAGGATTAAAAAAGAAAACCCGCTTGTCTCCAGTCCATACAACGCACCACGGTGTTCCAGCTACGGGAGTTGATGAAATCGGTCGACATTTTTCTCCAGCCGCCTTTTTGGAATCTGACTGCTGACAACATAAATAAATTTTAATTTTGCACAAGATTTTAGTTTTGATATTATTTTTCAATTCAATATATTCGTACCTTTTTTGTTTCCTTCGATTTGGGAGCATCAATGGGGGTCCCCTCCGGTTTATCGGGTGGTTTGTCTTTGGAAGTACTTGCTCTATTTGATACTGACTTTTGCATTTCTGGATAAACAAAATGTAGAAAGTCATTTTTATAAGTGTTTGTAATTAGACATTTTTCAAAATATGCTTGCATTTGTTTACGTCTATTGTGTATTGCTTACCTTCAAATTCAAGTAGAGCGGGTGGCTTTTCCCAGACAGACGCATTTGTTTTTGAATTGTAATAATACGTTTTCCCATCAGGAGAAATGTGTTCACTCCATTCGTAAGCTTTTGCGATTACTTTAGGATCCATGCCAGCAATCACAGGTTCAACATTAAAAAGTGGAGGTGGTACTCCAGTTGGGGCTGGCACGCCACCTAATGGACCCCATGGCTGGGGAAACGGTAAACTCTGGGGAAATACTGGCGGTGGTTGCATCACAAATGGTGGGGGAGCACCCATAGGCGGACCAAATCCAGGAAATCCGGGAGGATGGTGAGGCTGCTGAGGAGGAAGTTGTGGAAGTTTAGGTGCCATACCATCCAAATGTGGCTTTTCTTCTCCAGTGGGCAATGGCCCGGTACCATCAGGAATAGGAAATCCGGGACCGGGTGGTCTAAACTGTGGTGGCATACCAAAAGGTGGAATATTGGGACGGACTGGTGGTGGAGCATTAGGAATTACGGGCATTCGACTTCCTTCGTTCGCTAGATGAAGATTACAAATTAAAACCATACAGTTAAGAAAACTTCTAAAGTTTGACAGTTTAAATTAAGGAGTTCAGAAGTTAAGACTGCAAATTACCTGGGTTGGAAGCTGGGGGACCCTGCATTGCATTTGGCGGAGGTTGCTGGAATTGTTGAGGACCTGAAGTAGAAAATAACATGTAAGGAGTTAATCGACTTTAAATAGCCATATTGTGTAGCCAGTACAACACGTAAAATCATAAAAAACAAAATCATGTTTACCTCCAGGAGGTAGCTGCTGCTGCCCAAAAGGTCCATGCGAAGCACCTGGTGCTTGATTTCCAAATTCTGGTGGGCCTGACGTAGGAATACTTTCCTGCGCTGAAGTTGGTGGCCTACCCGGGCCAGAGCCTTGGTTAATATTACTATTACTACCAGACCCATTCGGAAATGTATCTGAGTTTTTGTGTGAAGCAGAGCCAGACTTTGTTGGTACATTTCCAACCTAAATACAAAATATTGATTCAAGTAAAAATATAAACATATAAACCACAAATGAGGAAAACAAATGCTTATCACAATTCATTTTTATTTCACTTACCTCTTCATGCCGTATAATTCTTACTCCTGGGCCTTCCGGTCGCTCCCATGTTGTTTCCCGTGTCTCAGTGTGATAAAAGTACGACTTGCCCTCAGCAGTTTTGGCCTCAGCCCAAACATTTTCTTCAACATTGCCCATGGCATTATTATCAGGACCAGGGCCCATTCCTCCTCCAGGACCCTAAATTATGTCAACAACATATTTAATATTCATATTTCATATAAACAAAAATACTAACAAAATAGTTTTTCCTTACCAGGCACGGAATGGTCATTTGTATATGCAATTGAGTTACGAATCCCTGCGAGTGCATACTGATAATAAGGTCAATTCGACCAACGACTATTCAACTGCTAGAAAATCTAATCTATTTTACCGATGTCTAACTTAAGAGTTCAGAGACTTTCATAATAGTGAACAATTAACCATCTGAGGTCGTTGAACTTTTAATAAACCGACAGATTCCTACAAGAATATGAAATAAGAATATTCTGCAGACAATCCCTACTCCACAATGCTAATTAACAATATTCAATATTAGACGAACTGACTGACTACATTATTCCCATTGAATGGGACCCATTCCTAGAACTGTTCTTTTATTTTACTAGATTTGTTCTTGGAAATCTTGGAATTCAATGTACAATCACACGACAACGAGAACGAGAGATTGAAAGAATGAAAGAAAGTAAGCTTGTTTTTAGCAAAGAAAAACAGCACTTCATCGAATTGAAATCTTTCGTTTTTCGCGCACCTCGTCTCTTCGGTTCCCCACGGTAGATGACCTAGCACCGTTCCCCATACACCTATCACAGTATGTATTGAATACTTATATTTATATTAGGCGTATGCTGCGCCCCCACATGTGATAAACTGACTCGTCCTCGTCGTCTTGTTGCGGACCAAACAATACAAAACAGAAAACAATAGCATCACACACAACAGCTTCAGCTGCACGATGCAGTATAGATCTACCACGAAACAAACGATCGAAACGATTACGAACAAGTGTAATCTTAATCTTCACTCATTCTTCAATGACCATTAAGTACTTGACTGGGAAAACTTTCTTGTCAGATGATCGATCAGAAAAGTCAGAAGTTGGTTAATGAGCATCGATTTTCAGTTCGAGCATTACATTATAACAAGACAATCATCAAATCATCGAATTTTGAACTATCAACTATTGTGATTTTTAAACTTTCGGTAGAGAGCAGTATTAGTAGTAGTAGTGAGCAAAGTTTATTTTATTTTGTAGCCAAAAGATTCAATGACTTGGTTGTTAAAATGTGGCGGATCCACGTTTACAATACATACAGTGGTGTCGATTTTGTGTGATTATTACTTAGGTATACTATGCTATACTTATAGCCGAATTTACTAACTATAACTGGAAATTTCAATGAATCTTAATCTCCGAATCCGAAACCTGACTCCGTTTGCATACGTAAGTAGTACACTGTACAGATTCTCAACAGTCACTTGCATATCATACCCATCGTGCCTAGTAACCTGCTGGTTACTGCGTGCGTTTATGTTCTCTACATATGTATAGTTTACCATGTGCCCATGCGGAGGGCCGTTATTCTGCCAACCGTCCCCATGCGGTCCTTGTTGGCGAAACTTTCCCCCGCCTCTGTTTCCCATGTATCCCGGTGGTCCCCTAGGACCCGGACCTCTCATATTACCTTGTCCCATAAATCCACCCCGACCACCACGAAATCTAGGTGGCTGCATTCCGCGATGTCCGAACCCATTGTCAAACGGCCCCCCTCGTCCACCACCCCGTCCTCTGCAATTGTTGAAATTTGACACAATCAGTAATCAGGCATACACTATTATGATTATAATGTTAATAATAATAGCTAAGTAAATATACCTCCATCCGCCACCACGATTTCCACGCCATGGTCCTCCTCCTCCACCGCCGCCGCCGCCGCCTCCTCCTCCACCACCATCATTATTAAAGTCCCCAAAGGTATCATGCTGGTAAAATTCTTCGAACCCCCCAGCACCTGGACCACCGGGACCTCCTGGAGGTGGTCCTCCAACATCTGCGGCGTTTTCAGTCATTTAATTTATTATAATATCCTATTATATATGAAGTTAATCAAGCGCTTATCGTTGATTTCCTTCGTCTGCAATCATGGCAGATTTGTAAAATTAGCACATATTATGACTGTAAGTTCCACAATTCATGAAGTTAAGATCAAAGAAAAACTGTTGCCACGGGTTTCTATATGTTAAACCAAACATACTCATATCACTATTGTTTTTCACGTTCCAATTGACGTTAATACGAACAATCAAGGGTTTTGCATAAATTGGATCCGTTCCTCAATATTGCTGTATGATTTCCAAACTTGATTGTTTAAGATAATCATGAACACTGTTTGCATATAATGATCCAGGGTTGACCGGTAGAAATTTTCAATGAAGCGTATGGGCGTAAATGTGCGTTGTATCATTTATTTTTTATGAAAAAATCGCAATTTTCATAGAACAAATTCAACCTCCTTTTGTTACTCATGAAGAATGAGCGGTTGACAGTATACTTTGTTGTGTCATACCTTAAATGTTAAAGCGATGGATGGCGTGTATCGTGTATCATTGCATTATGAAGGTGACAATTAATTTGCCATGTGTAAATCAGCCTCATGGAAGCTTCTTAATCATCAAGAAAACTGTTTGTTTTCGTAATCATTTATGTCATGTCGTGTCAAAAAGTAAGTGACGCCACTATTTTCATGGGACATGGAGGAAATGTATCATATTTATTTTATTGTCGTTGCTGCTGAGTTGAGCAATGAGCACTCTTGCATAGATTCCAAAGGCTTGGATTGTATAGTGGATTCAAGTGTTCACTGTTTGCAAACAAATCAGGACATTCTCAGGTAACACGAAACACTCTACTGAAAAGATTGACACATCCCCAGGGATATATTCCAACCGTAAATACAAGTAAATAATTGTTTATGAAATCGCCTACTCCTCTTCGGTCCGTATCTTCTCTAAATAATTAAATGATTTTTGCCAAAATAAAAACATTGGTTTCGGTTTCAACTTTTGGTCACAAAACTTCACGAAAACTTTGTGTCTATCGTAACCGAATAGAATGTGAATGTATGTACAAATGCATCTTCTTCTCCAGTTATATGTAATAAAATAATTGTCCCAGATTAAGCCTTTTCATTTATTGTTCTAATTGGTTTGGCGTTGGTCAATTAAGTTTGTTAAGTCTGCACCTAAAAGGTGCAAAACATTAAGCATTTGCTAGCGCAAACACCAACTTTGAACTTAACTTAATGTAGCAGGATAGCTCTGGTGCTGGTCGACAGCTTTGCCGCATATTATGCATATGAATTCGCTATCGGCGCAACAAACTTAATACCTACTATACTTGTATTCCATACATGCATACTTTACCTTTTTAACTGTGAGTGGAGGGCACTGCTTTCTTGACAAGCAATCTTTACGACGATTAGTGTAGTTTCTATCTACCTACCTCATCACGGAGATATAGCAGAACTACGCACCATATTCCAAAATCTTCTGCACAGCAAAAGCCATATCATCACAGCACACGAGGAAGGAAACAAATAGGTGCCAGCCACAGAGATGCCACTACACGCGCAATCCAGAGTCAGCGGGATCATTAATTCGTTGCTGAAAACGGATCCCATTTCTTATCGATGAGAAAAAACTTATCGGCATGCTCCAATTCAAAATTCCTAATTGTGAACCACTGTCCTGATCGATATTCATAATCATGCTCGTGCATGCAACAGACCACCCAAACAAGAAAAGACCACCCATCCATGAAAATTGAAGATGCTCATTTTATTTTATGGCTAGATTATAATTGCTGAATCACTTAATGCTGAAATCATTGATTACTAAATTACTAATTATTCATATCATAAAAGTCCGATCATGGGAGATTTGTGTTTTTTCTGGAAATTTACGTTATTTTGATAGCTTTACAATCCTGAATAGGAAAGATTTGGACAGACGGACATACATGATATACTAAAATACGTACCGGTATAAAAAATGTAACTCCGGTCCGGTGGCTGTCGGAAAAATGTCATCTTGCATGTATGCTTTTTAACCGGAATTATAACATGCTACACATAGAGCTCTCCAATCAAAATTTGACATGGCACTTTTATTATTGTTAGAAGAGCGAATTCATAAGAAATCAATTCCAATATAACGCCTTGAGGAAACATTCGAAATAATGAGCGTTACACAAAATAGCAATGCCATTGTGCTATATTGCTAAACAATGTTAGGTTTATTTACATACTTCGTTGAATATTAGAAGCAACGATTAGAAATTCGCTAAGATGACATGACTTAAGTTTTGGGGTTATAATTGTTACCTGTACTTTCCCAATCCCCTGTCAGGGTTCGATTGGACTTGTTATAATTGAAGTAAGTATGTTGAAATACAGTAGTGTGTTACCCATGACCCATACCATAAATCATGAATAAATTATAATACATCTAGTACTACCAAGCAACCAAAAGTAGGCGAGCGACCTTTTTTTAGATCAACGAAACGTTATATTAAGACTGGGGACAATTTCATAAACGTTTGCTAGTTGGATAAGGTTGTTGTTACATTGTTAAAAGATTTATGGATTGCATAATAAAAAACAGCGTTGCTGAGGCGGCTCCGAAAGCTAGGGAAAAGCAAGCTGTGCTGGTAGCCCCACGAAACTGATGACTGGAGCCACTGGAGTATTTGGTAAAGAGCACTGGTTAGTGTTATGTGGTGGCATCAACAGCATGCATGAAATGA
>JAQFYG010002269.1:0-15369 GCA_034694325.1 Entomobrya corticalis
GTGTTAACTAGTTTGTTAAATTTTGTATTTGTTTTTATGGGTTTATTTTATTTATTTTTCAATAATTAGTTATTATTTTCGATTGAGTATTTAGTTTAATTTAACTATTAAAATGTCACAGAGAGCACTTTTCATACGTTTTGGTGAAACTGCCAGCGTTCTATTGCAAGTTGCAAACAACAAGGAAAGTAACACGGAAACTTTGGGCATCTAGTACCTTTACATACTTTCTGTGTTGCTTTCCGTGTTTACCTGTTTGAAATGTGTAGTAACAATAAACATTACCTATATACATTCATGCAACACCTATCCTTAATTGCTCTTTAACACAAACACTTTAAAAAACCAAACAAACTACCCAAATTCAAATTAAAAACTTAATCATTCCCAAAAGTAACACCTGAAATTGTGCTTTTTGAAAGTTTATCTAATTGTTTTCATTTAAAATCGTCCTGGTTACAATACATCTATACCTGTGGAGTGTTCCCTTTAACACTAAAATAAAAAATTTGTTTTTAATACTCATACTTTTACTCCAAAAAAGTGATGGCAATCAGTACTAAGATAACCCCGGCTTTTATAATAGCAGTTGTGCGATAAATGCTAAGCTCAAACACATACGCGTCCGTTTTTTACTACTAATTCGTTATGCAACTTTGTTGTGATTTGGTTATGATTTTTCTGGTTATCCCCAAATCATTCCGTGTTTGAAACTTAAATATGCATATACAACCCAAATTTATGTTAAAAATGACTCGACAAATCATCTTTAGTTTAAAAAATGAGAAAACAAAAGTATTGAATTATGAAATTGTTAAATGCTAAAAAAATCTATAAACACGAAATCTCTATAACTCATGATAACTCAATATAACACATCATAAATCAAAACCCCAACTCACCCGACACAACCAACACTGCTCCCTGTCGACGTTCACAGAATACGGCTGCCGACAATCGACCTTCTCTAGAATCCGATCCAACTCGCAAAACATATCTATAGCCCTCGCCTCCCTGACCCTCAACTCGCTGACATTCTTGAGAAAAGTACTTTGACCGAGCGTGAAACAAAACGACCCCTTCGTCTCTATCCATTTCTTTGCCGTCGGACACAAATTCCTCGAATCCTCTACCTCCCCCCCTGGTGGTTCTCCGGATGAGCTTGTAGTATCGTTCGAGAAGGACGCGTTGCCGATGAGCGTAGGAATAGGAGTAGAAACGCCGGTACTGGACGGTGTGCTCAACGGCACGACACAAGATACGAACACAAATAACACGAGGAATAACGAGCATGATAGCGGCGCCACGGAGATATGGAGGCGGCGAAGACATTTGGTGGTGGTGCTGAGTGTTGATGATGATGAGTCACAAGCGGTTCTGAGCTGGGGGGTTGGTGGGGGGAGTTGATGAGGGGGGTGGTGTGATGGGAGTGGTGACTCTGGTTTGAGGTGGTTACGCTGCGGCGGAGGCATGCCGCCACCAAGCCGCGCTTACAAAGCATCGCACGGTCAACACGACTTCTCAGGGCGCTGGAAATGGGGGGAAGATTTTGTTAATTGAGATTTAATTTAATTAAGAGCATAAAAACTATATAATAAAAGTTAAGCAGCAAGTCTACTCAGCAAAAAACATGATTTATAATATTATTTATACTTTTTTGTGCTTTCCATATTTTAAAGAGAAATTGGTAGAAGTATACCTCAATTTAATTAAAATTTTAGTATTTTATTGGTGATTATCTGAGAGATATATATACGAGAACTATCTATTCAAGTCTATTAAATATAATAGCACCCAATTGGAATATATACACAGTACACTTAAGAACACGAGCAACGATAACTTGGTTCTACAGCTTACAGATATTCTTATAGAGCCTTCAAATTAAAAACTTTATAACATATAATTATTCAGAAAATTACAAATGATCACTTACAAAAACATATTAATTAAAAACCAAAATCTTAATAGAATGAAAAACATAACAATATTAACATATATTTAAATTCCAATTCAACTACAGACTGATTTCAATGTTTCTGAAGTGAACAAACTTATCTTTTTCGTTAAAAAGATTGATGTGGCCGAATTGGGAAAATATCATTTTTAGAATAGATGTGCTAAATAGTATAGAGTTCTTTTTTACCCCAAAAAATATTTTTTTAAATTTAAATGATTTCAATCTTAATGTGCGTGTTTAATGTTATCCATGTATTTCATATCAGACTTAAAGTGTTCTCAATGTCTGAGTTACGGCAAAATACTTGTAAAAATTTTTTTGAGATTTTTGCTTTCACTATGTTTTTAATTAGCAATAAGCTTATAGAGATTAATTTTTAAAAATAAACCTTCTTAAATATTTGTAAAAATATTTTGTTTGCTAAATTGTATGCATCTTTTTTTCTTTCTTTTAAACTTTCTTTATATCGCTTCAATCAGAAATTTTTCCGTTTTTATTAGTTATTTAACTATTTAGCTTCAGATTGCTTTTTCTGTGCCCTTCCTACCCTTACACGAAGCATGGTAACGGGAGCATTGATTGAACACCGAAGCAACTTTTACTAATTTTAATGTGTTTTTAAAACAAAGGTGTGTTTCGAGATGGTGATCTACTCGAATTATTTTTTTACGGAAAAAATATATTTTTCAAATTCTTTTCATGTAGCTTTTTTTGCAATTTTCCTTTTCATCAATTCATACAGCTTCCTATAATGGTCAATTAATTAGAAATTATTCCGTTTTTATTAGTTATTTAACTATTTAGCTTTAGTTATTACTAACCGATATTTATTACTTTTTCTGTGCCCTTCCTACCCTCACACGAAGCATGGTAACGGTAAAATTTCTTTTTTAAATGTTTTCATGTCACTTTTTTGCACTTTTCCTTTTCATCAATTCATACAACTTAGTATAATGCTCACCAACATTTTTTATGTATACAGTATATATTCTCTCTATGATACTTATTTACTCAGCAAGATAACCACAGAATTACTTTTTTGTTATCGGTCTTGTACGTTATTTAGCCTAGTCATGAAGAAATCATGTACACTCTCAATATAAGAACACCCCAAAAGGAGAAACATTTATATGTACATAAAACGCTTTAATAAGAATGTATATGTGGTATACAGAGAAAGCAGTTTATACAAGAAAAAAACGCTTACATTATAACACACAATGATAAATGCCGATATAGGTATGGAGAACATGTCTGTCTGAATATTACACCTAGCTATATAGATACGCTTTATCGTATATTTAATCGGAATTGGTGTGTATACAGACCGAAATCGGGTCATAAGCTTGAACTTCTGTTCCAAACTTGCTGAAAATTTGTATATACTGATGTTTTCGAGTACCGTGTCTTTGGATTGACCTCCAAGGGTACATATGCCTGTGCTATAATGAGGCTTTTGATAACAAGAAATTAAATGACAATTGGAACAGGGTCTCATCGGTTCTTCCACGACAACTTAAATGGAATGTTGATATCCATTAAACAGCTTTTATTCAGCCATTTTTCAATGTAAACTATAGTTTAACTAGAACAGCGTTCTTAAAAGTAGATAATGTTCTTATACAGAATGTTCCTACATCGAGAGAGAAAACTATGTTCCTATTACAAGTGCTCCTTATAAAGAGAGTTTACTCTATGAACACATCATGCCTTTCATACATACCAAACCATAAAATTATAATCCTTCGAGCAATCCAACGCACACATGTTCCCCCACGTGTTTAACTTCCTGTTCTAATTTATTTGTGGATTCAAAATAACTGAACGTTGTACTAATTACCTTGATATACGATAGTGACAATTTAGTTCAAAAAAATTGTAATCCATGTTACTATAATTCAAAAAATTCCATTGAATCAAAATGAGCTTGTTTTCCAATAGTGAAAGCAATAAAATACAAAACTAGATGTACTCAAATTGTGCAATCATCTACAAAGTAAATTTAAACAATTATATTAAATGTGACGATACTTTAAATTAATCCTTTAACTAGTCTATTCATTTTCCATGTTATTATTGCAACAAACAGATTTTTCAAATGGGGAATAGGAGTCTTCTGATTTGTATGACTGGTTATACGCGAGATAAGATGAGATGGTGATATAAGTAGGTTTGTGAACCTTTTTGGATTGTTGGTATTTCTCTTAAATATCGTGTAAGCTTCGTTGCTGACTTTTTTTAAGCATAAAATTGTAATATATGTTTATCGGGAAAACACGGAATGTAATGTAACACACAATTAACGAGTGAACTTAAAAGATTAAAAAGTAATGACCAGATTACTAACATATATTTTTATGTTAAATAAATTCTGCCGGGTCAAATTCTCAGAAATTCTCTTTATATCCATCAAACTCAATTAGTTAAACTTTCACTCCATTTATTAATGCATCAATTTAATTGCAATGCGTACATCTTTAGCTAACAGTGATTGTAATCATGCTATAGTCAATTAGCTAGCTCTTCTAAAATTTAAATTCAATTTTTGTTTCCAAATTATGATTTTTTGAAAAATTATTCTGAAATAATATTAACCAGATGCTTCATAATATATTGTTCTAAATAATAACTTCAATGTGACTATTATTTTAACTAAAACTCTTTTAATGTTGATTTATTTACACCGTACCATTGAATTTGGGTACACGTAAATACACGACAATCAGATAATTATATTACAAAATTGTTGTCGACTCAATAAAATTAACGTGTATACGTGTATTGACCACTGAAAATAGTAAAAAAATAGGTGAAAATACTTTTAACCCATTTTTATTAGTTTCCGTTTTAGTTTCCGTGTTGTGGTCATTTTAGCATATGTATGTGTATATCGGCTTCTTTAAGCTTCTTTTTTGGTGAGGATTGACCAATTAAAAGAAATACTGACAGTTATGAGGTGTTTTAAAGTGAATTTTATGAGGTTAATTACAAAATTCTATCATTATTGACTCTAGTATTTCGTTTCTCAATTTGTTTATACTCCTAAATTTCATGGTATAACCAACTATAAGAATCAGAATTAATTTATTATTCCACCTCAATTTATTCATGCATCTCAGCATACCTGTTTTATCGATCATATAAACTAATATATTTGAAGAGTTAATTTATTCAGTGTTTTCGGCGTTTTTATCTAAAATTGACATAAATAAATGGGTCAATAAGTCCATATTTATTTATCTTATCATAGCTATTTTTAAAAAAAGAAATTTTTTGAGAAGATTACTTGACCGAAAACCGGTAATACCCAAGTAACTTTGTCGAGTATAAAGATCACAGCTCAGCATTAACTCAAGTATAACTCCATGTTAACTCAACTCAATTTAAAAATCACTCAATAATAACACTTGTTTATAATGTTATTTGAAATACAGTACAGTAGGCGGGCATGTTCCCATGTTTAAAAATATATAATAATCTATAGAGAATGTATAGTTCACAGAGTATTTAGTAAAATGTTCCGAGTTTCTAAAAATCCCGTATACCAAAATTAATAAAAAACTGCTTTGCTTTTCTCAAACTCAACATGACTCCAATATTTTATAGTTTCTCTTGTAAAGTTTCAAGTACAAAAGTGCAAAACAATTAAACTTGATTTAAAATTTAAAACCTCAATGTTGGTAATTATTCCAAGTACTTATATATCTCATCATATCTGTTGTATTTATATTACGGTTTTATAAGTATAGATACTATTTTTACGTGATTCTAATGTAACACTAATAGTTTCCGTGTGTTACTTTCCGTGTTCTCGTAAAATATCATACCCACATGTTATATTCATCATTGGTAATAATTTATTAACAATCTGAACTCGATTAGAGGCTATCTCAAAGTAAGTTAATAACCTTAACTCATCATAACTCATGTTTAACTCACCTTAACTCAACTACAACTCCATTTAACTCAACTTCGTTACTGAACGATGTAGGTCACTAATAACTCAAAATATATCAGTTTTGCCGCTATTTCAAATCTTTCAGTAATTTTAATGTTTTCGGGCTTACTTTGCTAATTCACAATACATGAGAATTATTCTTATCTTATTAAAGCAGTGCAATTAACATCATATTTTAAGTTATACTTCGCCGAATCTTTCAAAAATTTAAACTCAGCCATAACTCAAATATAACTCAAAATACAACAGCAAAACTCAAGCAAAATCAAACTTGATCCCAAATTTATTAAACCGCAAGTATAAAATCAAATATAAATGCAAAAAACAAAAATCCAAACAGAAAACTAGCAAAATATGTTATAGAAAAAAAACACTTACTTGTGTACATCGGCAATTCGGCCAAATACTCGAACACATAATTAAAATCTTTTTACTCGTATCCACGTTTAAAAAAATACGAAAAAAAACTATTCAAAACCCCCAACACCACCTAAATGATCGTTAAATAAAAAAAAACTATCTATCTCCCGCACACACGATCACGCACACCGAAAAAACCGAAAAAAAAACTTTTAAAAAAAGAAAAAAAAAACTTGTTCACCCACACGGTATATATTATACGTGAAAAAGAAAAAAAAATTCCCTAAATTTCCCCAAAAAAAAATTATAAATCAATCAGTACAGCTCCGTTCAAGTTTCCTCGCACAAACGCTCTCACAATAAAAATTCTCCATACGTTCAATCAGCAGACTTTAATCCGAGTTAAGATCCCCCATCAGATTTTTAATTAATTTTTGAAAAAAGACGAAAGAATGTGAGCTAAAAAGAAAGGGGAGCAAAGAGAACATATATATAGGCTAAACGGAAGAAAGTAGAGGTTTGAACAAGAAAAAAAAAATATTTTCGCCCTAATTTCACGAAGAAGAAGGAAACATGATGATGAGACGGGGAACGAGGAAAACGGGGAAGAAACACGAACGTGTCTGCTAGTTTGGAGTTTACGGAGATTGGCCCGAGAAACGCCAAGTTTTTTTTTTGCACAGTTTTGTAGTGTTAGTAGTCTGGCATATAACCTCCACACACACAGCATCCATTTTTGACAGTCGGTCGGAGTGACGAGGGACGCGCATGAGCGGTACTGGGAGGAGATCGTGTTCTTCTCGGGTTTTCGGTGACGAGGTGGCCGGAGAAAACGAGAGAGCGAGAGAGAGGTTGGATGGTTATATGCATGTATGTATGTGTGACTGTTGCGATAGTAACGCTTTTTACCGCGTTTTGGTGGGTTTTGGAACTACTAAGAAGTGGAGTTGTTGGAGGTTGAGATAGAGAGAGAGAGGTTGGTGGGGAGATATGGTTGTGGGAGGGATTTAGCAGTTGTGCCGGTTATTAGGGAATGAAGATTGATATCTTATGGGTTTGTTTGGAGGAGAAAGTATGAGATGTAAGTAATTATGATAAATTGATGAAATCAACAATAATTTTAATTTTTTCAGAAATATTAAATAATTTATAATCTCAAATTTTCAAATAAACACCACACCAATCAACTATTTAAAAAATTCCCTTCGGGGCACCATGAGACATAAACCTATTCCCCACGACAAATCCCTTCCTATAAATTTTTAACACATTTCAATCGAAAACTACAACTATTACCTTTACCTACATAATAAAATTCCATTAAAAATCATATTTCCTTAGTAGCCAGAGAAACCAGTGAAAACTGAAAGTTCTTGGCTTTCATCGCACAAAAGCGTCGAATGAAATGAATGTAGAATTTGCTAAGGAAACTGAAATGAGTAAAAAAACAAACATGTTTTTTCGAATCTGTTTAGCTATCAATATTTTACAGTGAAAATACTACGCTTAAAAAACACAGATAAACACGTAAAACTTGAAGCAACCAGATAAGTAGCACCAGAAATATCACACGTCCTCTCTAACTTTACATTTTTTTTCACAAAGAAAACGCTTCTGCACAATTCCATCGGACAATATCTCTAAAGCAACAAGACAAAGACAGATAGAGCAGAGCAGAGAGTTGAGTAAAGTCGTGTGTCGTGTGATCGTGTTCTTCTCAGCTCAACAAAAAAAAACTCTACACATCTCCAAAGCAACATAACCTCTAAAAAGACAAGAGCACAAAAACAAAAACTTCACATCTGTGTGCTCGTGCAAAAGTGCCGCAAAGATAACTCCTTCACGTTATCAACTCCGGTTAAAGATAAGTCACAGTTACCAAAAGAGTAGTGCTGCATAATAGATATTAGACCCCCCCCCCCAAAAAAAGATGGCTTCCGACAGAGTCCCTCCCCCAATCCGAAAAATCTTAGATTATGACATAAAACTAACGAAAGGGATCGTCGACTACGCGTATAAAAACTATCCGAAACTTAATGAGCAGTCTTCTAGGAGCTTGATGAAGGTTTTGGAGGTGAGGATTACATACTAATTAGCGTAGCTATAGAGACTGTTAGAAATACTGTTATGTTAATTAAATTACAAACAGATGTTATATCTTTATTCTCATTTTAATGTCTTCAAACAGATATCATGTCACGGAGTTGTATGGCTAGCCTTAACCCTGATGTCAATATACTTGTCAATCTCTACTCGTGAGATACAGGTCAACCTGTTTCTAGGTAACATGAAAATTAGCTTTTAAAATTGCAATCAGCTGTACGTTTATCCAATTATTAAAGCCTCTGTAAATATGTTCCCTCTCCAACAGCCCTAATCTACGACATAATAATAGTAGCAGTTGTTAAAGCAATCACACGCAGAACCCGCCCAACACCTGACCCATCTACGATAGCGAAATTCACAGTCGACAAGTTCAGGTGTGTATCATTTAATATTTAAACTATTATCCATCAACTCTAATAACCAACCTATCTATTTCTCAATTAAATTTCCAGCTTCCCAAGCGGTCACGCATCCCGCAGTGTCCTGCTACACAGTTTCTTCTACTCGGTCACAAACAGCTCGTTCCTACTGCTTCTGTTCTCACTCTGGTCATCAGTGATATGCGCTTCAAGAGTACTGATGAGGAGACATCATGTATAGCATCGTGTTCTGTATTTGTGTTAATATATCTTTAACTTGTTAAATAGTTTAAAAATTATTTTGGCTACAGGTCCTTGACGTAGCTGCAGGTGTCGCTATAGGGGTCATTGAATGGATGCTTGTATCTTTCTTGTGGTGTGGGGAGGAGAGGAGTAATTGGCTCGCTGGAGTAATTAAATATTAATTAAAATGGAAAATCGTTGTTTTGTAAATTGTTGGTTTTTTAATGAATTACTGGCTTGAATTTCAGGTTTTTGTGAGCGCAGAGGATGAGTTCGACGGATCCTAATGATTTTGGAGTATTTTTGGCATTTAATTGTTGTTCGCATTTAATTCGGAATAAAAAATCGTTATTTACTTGAGAAATGTGAATTTGCTTGTGTCTCAAGTTGCCCCAAAATCTGGTGTAAATTTGGAGTTCATTTAACATTTCGATCATTTATTTTGAAACTCTCCATTAATTTCAAACACATTTTTAAATCACATTATTTCCATGTCAACGCTCATTTACACATTCTATCCATTTACCAAACAATTTAGCATATTAAACATCACGATACAAAATCAGCTGACTCTCTGCAACAACTTGACAGACGTAGCATACAACACCCAAACAAGCAGCAACACAAAAACCAAAAATCAAAAAAAAAATTAAACAAAAAATACAACACTCCCCAAAAAAAACCACAATTAATTAAAACTACCAATCATCCCTCCCCCAAAAAATCAACCAAACTGAAACGAGTAAAAAGCGTAATGGTAAACCTCGACAACACGACGAACCCCCAAACGGGCTCGATGGTACTTCACGAAGACGGGTCGATAATATCTGTAAGAACAATAAAGACTTATTTTTATTTTTTAACACAAATTAATTAACATTTTAATGTTCACAGTCGACAGGCGACCTCTCAAGCTCCGAGCAGACAGCACAAACAATACTAGGGCTGTTGACGCACTCGTTACAGGTCGATTTTAACGGTCACGGGCAGAATGGGTACACGAATTCAGCGGTTGTTGGTGATGGTGGTGGTGGTGGGAGTGATGTTGTTGGGAAATGGAATAGGATTACTGGTGAGTGGTTTTTTGAAGGATTTTGGTTGTGGAATGGGGAAGTTGGGGCGATTAAAATTAATTTGACAGGATATATTTATGGGAGTTATAAAATTAGTGTACTAACCAACTGAATATGGCACTTTAAATTCATTTTAAGATCACCCATTCCAACAACCAATCTTCTCTGTAATCACATATCTATGTAAACAAATAAATGTTCCAAAAAAATAATCTCCATGCCAACTTTCTCATTCACAGTCTCCTACCCATCACACACATACACCGCCTCCCTCTCAAACAAGCGAATCCACGTAACAAAAAAGGACTCAAGATCCAACCAACCCATCGACCAAAATGAAAACGATCAATTATAAACTGTCTCCAAAACAAATCATTTTTATTCACAAATAAAATTACAATTTAAAAAAAAATCACTACGACCAAGTGTGTTCACTTCCTCCCCCCATGTCCAACCCCAACAAGCCCGGTACTCCACCCCGGCATATCTTTACTCTCAAAGAACGTATAACTAAGCGTAATTAAATCGACCCCTTCCATTTTCGGATCATCAGAGAACTCTGGATCGATATAGAAGAATACTGGTAGTTCTACAGTTTCGCCTGGGTTTAGACGTTGTTCTTCGAAGCAGAAGCATTGGATCTTGTTGAAGTATTGGCCGGCTTCGAATGGGATTACGTTGTAGGTTGAGATCCCGTCTACTGGGTTGCTGGTTCGGTTTTCTGCTCTGTAGAATGCTAGTGCTGTTTCTCCGGGGGTTACCTAAGGGGATTGGGGTAAGATTGTCATTAATTTACTCACAATAAACGTAAGAAGATTTACTATGGTAACTCACAATAATCTCAGCCTGCTCCGGTCTAAAGTTCCACATAAGCGACGAAGACTTATCAGCATTAAACCTAATAGTTATCTCTTTACTCGACTTCTTCATCGATGACAGGTCTCTCGTGTTATCATGCGTTCCTGTCGTTCCTCCATAGCTATATGACTGCACATTAAATTAACATTAAATTATACTCAACTTTAAGTATTTAATCACAATTCAAATAATCCCACCTGACAAAATATCCTATAAAGCGGCACAGCAGCATAACTCAATCCAACGATAAGCACCCCAGCAGCAGATAAGTAGTACAACGTCGACGTAATCCGTTTCTTCCGGTGATGGTCTCCACTACTATGAACGAACCTGATAACACTTCTACTGACTAGATTATGTGGTTTTAAAACTGTTGCATGATTTAATGAACTGAATAGTTTACGGTTAGAGCACGTGATAGCACGGCGGAGCAGAAGGTTTAACATTTTTCAGTTTTAATTTGAAACTGAGTTTTAAATTCAGCATTATTGCTTAAGGTGATCTTGTTTTTACAACTGTTTTTGTTTCCATGGGGCATAGGGAGACTTGGTGCGTAGAAGAATAAGCTGAACAGATGGTGTTTTTATTGTTGATGTGGTGAGTTGCACGTGTGTGTGTGTGTGTGTGATGCTGTGAAACAACCCATTTTTTGGATTAAAATCATCTCAAATTAATTTTTAAAAACCTTAAATTAATTAAACCCTCCAAAATGCCCCCAAAGCCAAAACCCCCCTCCCCGTTAATCCAAATAAAACAAATCGAAGAAGAAGCCCGCGACCTGATAAAATCCAACCTACCAGAAAACTACGACTTTGAAATCGGCAAAACTGTCTGGAGAATCAGGAAGAATCCGAATTGTAAAACTGTCGCGTTACAGTTTCCAGAGGGTGAGTTTCCCTTAAATTAAATCACAATTAAGTAACATAACTAAGTATTTCCTCCCCTCCCCCCTAGGCCTTCTCATATTCTCAACCCGAATAGGCGAGATCCTAACAACCCTAACCTCCGTCGACATAATAATCCTCGGCGACATAACCTACGGAGCCTGCTGCATCGACGACACAACATCCTCAATGCTCGGAGCAGACCTCCTAGTCCACTACGGTCACTCCTGCCTCGTCCCTACAGTCGTCGCCAACAAGGTCGACACTATCTACGTGTTTGTCACGATCCAGATTGATGTGAACACAGCGGCGTCGAGTATTTCTGCATTTATTCGGGATTATGTGAAAGGGAAGCATCGGGGGAGGATTGCTGTTGAGGATGAGGCGTTAAGGGTCTGTTTGGTTAGTACGATACAGTTTGCTGGGAGTTTGGTTGGGTTGAAGGAGAGGATTGAAGGGGGGGATGTTGTCGTTAGTATTCCGAGGAGTAAGCCGTTGAGTTCTGGGGAGATTTTGGGGTGTACTGCTCCGAAGGTTGATGCTGATCTTATTTGTTATGTTGGGGATGGGAGGTTTCACTTGGAGGCTATGATGATGGCTAATTGTGGGGTTGATGCTGTTAGGTTGGTGCAATTTTAATATATGACTAGTTAATTAGTCATGATGCTAATAAAACATGTTCTTTTATACAGATACGACCCATACAACAAAACCCTAACATCAGAATCCTTCGACCACACCGCCCTCTCAAAATCCCGAACAACAAGCCTAAACAAAATCCTAACCTCAAGCAAAGCATCCCGCCGCATAGGTCTAATCCTCGGAACCCTCGGTCGCCAAGGAAACCCAAAACCCTTATCCCACATAGAATCCCTCCTAAAAACCTCCGGCTACACCCCATACACAATCCTAATGTCCGAACTAATGCCAGCGAAGCTATCCCTCTTCACCGACACGCTCGCGTTCGTCCAGTTTGCTTGCCCCCGCTTATCAATTGATTGGGGGGACTGTTTCGAAATACCAGTTTTAACGTCTTATGAAGCTACGTTGCTATGCAACATGAAGAAGAGTGATGAAGGTTATTCTCATCCGATGGATTATTATGCTTTTGATAGTACTGGACCACATACACCTAATTTTAAACCTAAATGAGTTTTTATTTATTTTTGTGAATAATTTATACAAATTGTGTGTACAATTGACTTGGATTAAATACTGAACTAGTTAACTACTGTATGCTGTAGAGTGGTTTAAATTGGTATTTCAAAGTTGATGTCGACTTCTTTGATGGACTGTTGATAAGAAACACAGTAATTTTAGTTTCATTTGCTTTAATCATATTCACATATATATTTGTCCTTACCTTCGCAAGTTTAACGATATTCGATAACTTAACAGCGAGACGAGCAGCTTCATCGAGGTTATCGCACGCGAGGATCTTCAAACCTGAACTTGCTATTAGCACTTTAGCATCGTCAACGTTAGTTCCCTAACCAACCAAACCAAACAATTAGTAAATACAGCCCGTTATTATAAACCAACCATAAACAGAGCACCAACCAACCTGCAACCTCGCAATAATAGGAATCTTAAGCTGCAACTCCTGAGCAGCAGCGATAATCCCTTCCGCGATAACATCACACCTCATAATCCCACCAAAAATATTAACCATGATAGCATGGACCTTCGGATCTGCAGTGATGATCTTGAACGCTTCTTTAACCT
The DNA here is from genome assembly GCA_034694325.1 of Entomobrya corticalis. Lineage (NCBI taxonomy): Eukaryota > Metazoa > Arthropoda > Collembola > Entomobryomorpha > Entomobryidae > Entomobrya > Entomobrya corticalis. The sequence goes on from JAQFYG010002269.1 coordinate 13,527, forward strand.
GTGCTGCTGTGGCGCCACCTCCAACGTCGAGGAAGTTTGCGGGGGAGCCTTGAAGGAAATAAGGTTTTTAAAAATGATTAATTTGTAATGTAGTAATGGTAGTTAGTAATTAGAATGTGTGTGTTACCCCCATGAAGCTTAATAATATCCATAGTCGCCATAGCGAGACCAGCACCATTGACTAAACACCCGATATCCCCGTCTAAAGCGATGTAGTTCAAGTTATGCTTGGCTGCTTCGACCTCTTTGGCGTCTTCTTGTGCCCAGTCGCGGTACGAGAAGATCTTTTGTTGGCGGAAGTCTGCGTTGTCGTCGAATCTTATTTTTGCGTCGAGGCTGATGACTGGGGAGAGAGAGAAGAGTTTATTTAGTACATATATTTCCAAGTAATATCACATAGATTATCCAAAATAAAATCTCACATTCGCCATTAGAATCCTCAGCAAGCGGATTCAACTCGACCATAAGAGCATCCGAACTAGTAAACAGCTTGTAAACGTTCAAAAACATTTTAGAAATCTCCTTCGACTTATCCCCAAACCCGAGTTTCTGAGCGACAGCGAGAGCGTTCTGCTCAGTGAGTCCTTCGACGATATCGATAGGGATCTTTAGGATGGCGTCTGGGTTCTCTGCTGCGACGTCTTCGATGTTTACTCCTCCTTGGGAGGATGCTATTATTACTGGGCCCTGTGTACATTTAATTTATTTAATTTAAATTAAAAATTGTTTAATAAAATGTGAACTGACCCCAAAAGACCGCTCCATCATGATGCAAAAGTAGTACTCCTTCCTTGGGTACTTTCTCTCGGTGATCATGACTTTATTACAGATCCTACCCGCTTCACCTGTCTGTTTTGTTATTAGGTAGTCGCCAATCATTTGCGATGTTATCTTTTCTGCTTCTTCTGGGCTGTAATTTTTGGATAATAAATTGATTACTTTTCACAGCAGCAATTGAACTACAACATATGGTCACGTTCATTAAATTGTCGACAAAACAACTATCCACTTAAAATATATCAAACTCACGAGTACACAAGCTTAACCCCACCCTTCAACCCCCCTCTAAAATGTCCTTTCCCCCTCCCCCCAGTAAGCACCTGAGCCTTAATCACAAGATCCTTCGTCGCCAAATCCTTAGCAATCTTCCCAGCTTCCGCTCCAGACTCTGCGACTCCAAACTTTGGTACAGGGATCCCATTTTCCTGGAGTATCGTGTAGCTCACGTACTCGTGTACGTTCAGGAATCTTCTAGACTCTTGGACTATTGACTAAATCAACATTTAAATTTAATCATTCAAAAATTATTCAAAAAAAACAATTAAAACTTTAAAAACTCACGTTCGAAGGAAAAAGAACCCTCCCGAGCCCCTTCAAAGCCGATTTCGTAAGTAAATGCGCCATTTAAAAATTTAAATATTAATGTTGATAAGAGTAATCAGCTGTGTTGATAAGATAAGCTATATACTGCAACCACCAGCATCCGGTTTTCTTTGATGAGGAAAGAGAAAGTTTTTTTTAGGTGGAGCAGTAGGTTTTTTTTTGTTTTTGTTTTGAGTTTGGTGCTTTCAGGGTTGTCAGCTGATTTGATCGCTTTTGTTTATGTTTTTTTGAGTTTTGTGAACTTGGAAATGTGTTCAGTGTTGATTGGGTGCCGGTGCGGTGCATTTCCTCGAATTTGCATTCTCAGTTTCAGTCTTTAGTTCACCTTGGAGACAGACAAGAAACAACTAGACAAGAGACAGGTTTACCCAATAATTATGAGTCTTAACGATCCCTTTGGTTATCAATGAAAAGCCCCTAACTACCAATTCAGCAGTTAAAATTTTACACACGACGCCTT
>JAQFYG010002270.1:0-15365 GCA_034694325.1 Entomobrya corticalis
GCTGTGAAGCCAACATCCGGAAATAGCTCGAGATCAACGAGTCCATCTTCTGCTGGTATTGTTGGAGGAGGAGGTGGGAGTGGGATTCCACATTCATTTATTCCGCAGCCGAGATCATCGTCAATACCGTCAGCCCCCTCCAGTGCGCGTTCCTCCATCCATGAAAAACATCTTCCCAATAACGCCAAGTAAAAAAAAGAGTTTTCCTTTTTATTATAAATTAAGTACATTCATGCATATCGCATTTGAAGAGAAAAAAAAAGGTTTGGAGGAATGGAGGGAATATAATAAAAGAAAGAGTTTAGTCAATGGAGTTGGAACTTGGAAAGGAGAAGAAAAAAAGATTTTCTTTTTTGGTAATCTTTTCTTGAAGAAAATAATAAAGGGGGAAAATCGGAGGGAAGAATGGAATGAAACTTATTTTTCTGTCTGTTCCTGAAAGATAATCTTAAGAAATTGTAATTATGATTAGGAGGAAAAAAAGTAAATTAACTTTTTGTACTTTGCAGAATCCCTTCGGCAACGACAACTCCTCCAAATTCATCTACAGCCAATAATAGTTCCTCCAGCAAATCTTCTACGAGAAGTAGTCAAAATAATAATAACGCGTTGAACTCCCAGCAACATGGCCACCATGGAAACAATGTAATTAGTCAGCAACATCAACAGTCAATTTTGGCTGGGAATAACAAAGGGAGTGGGAACTCGTCAATGTTGGAGAAATTCAAGTTTTTTAAGGATAAAGACAAAAGTGAAAAAATTAAGGGTAAAATTATTTGAAAGATATAATTTTAATTTTAAATTGAAAAAGAATTAGATTTCATAAGTCATTATTTGTTTTATGTTTTTACAGGAAGTGGAGGTTCTACAAGTAGTGGCGGCTCAAATAAAAGAACAAGCAGTTCCAGTGGCTTCAGTTCTGCACGTTCGGAAAGGTCAGATTCGTCAGTGAGCTTGTCATCAGAACCCAAACCGTGAGTTCGTCATCATCATAATTTTTTCAAAATAAAATGAAAGACTTGACCTATGACCTTTGACATATTTTCCTTTTATTTTAATCACTGACATTATACGCACTGCAGTATTGGCGCTGGCCGTTATAAACCGTTGGCACGTGTGTGTATGCCTTTTTTCTTAACAAGAAAACTGACTGTTCTTGATTTCTTTGAATCTCTGATGAAAATGTCAAGATGTTTTTCTTTTTTTTTTCTACAAAACATTTTGTAAGAAAAGCTTTTACTCCAGAGGATAACGGCAGAGTTTTCTTTTTCCGGCCATTAAACATTTTCCTTCCTTTTTCCTTCCCAAGAATATATATTCTTTGGATGTAATCCTTTTGTTGGTCATTAATGTTGGCTGTTTTATATATTTTTTTACTACCGGATACATAACGACAATAATGACATGAGGGCCGAAAACATGAAAAAAATGTAAATAAAAATGTTTTTGGAATAAAATGGGATTTTATTGGATTAATTTATATATTTTTGCAGGGGAGGACCTGAAGGATCTTCAAGTAATACTGGAGTAGTCTTACGAAATCGTGGAGGAGGAGGAGACCGGAGTAGTCTGGAAAGTAATAATAGTAAATCCAGTCACAATCAGATGGTGATTGAGTCATCCTCCACCCCTCGGTTGGCTATTAAGGGATTTCGACAAAAGCTCGGCAAAGCTATTTCCACAACGGGAAGTTCTCAACGGCAAGAAATTTCTCCAGGCGGAGGGATATCAAAAGGACATCACTCCTCGCATCATTCATCGTCATCGTCCTCCTCCCCGAAAAGCTCTCGGAAAGAGAAAGAAGCTGATGGTCATCATCACAGTAGTCATCATCATCAGTTCCCTAATGGGAGTGGAGGCAGTGTTGGAGGAAACGGAGGAACAAAAGCAACTAATTCTTATCACCAGTCAAGTACTGGTTCTTCTAGAAAGTCTTCTTCTCGGAGTAGTGGAGGTGCAATGACGAAAAACAGTGTTAGTGGAGTAGTTGGAGGAGTCGGAAGTGGTGGAGGGGAGATAACGTCTTCCTCCAATAGCGTAAATGTTAGTGTTGAAAGTAACGGTGGTGGACCTGCTGGAGGGGCAAGCTTTTTAAGGCAACCGAAATCAGGATGTTCGAACAATTCGGGTTCGAGAGACAGTAAAAATAGGGTTTCCGGTACTGGAATACCTACACGAAATAGTTTGATTGAAAGAGGAGGGCTCCAAAACTCCAGGGACAATAGCTCCGAGCAAAGTTCAAGTGGAAATAACAATTTGGTTAATATTAACAATGCGACGAATAATATAAACAATAATAATTCTGTGTCAACAACGAGTTTAAATTCAACGGCCTCTTCGACAAATGCGACTTCAACGACAACAATGTCTTCCACAGCAACAGCTAGTTCTACAGGAGGAGGAGGAGCAGTGGGAGGAACTTCGGCAAACACCACGAATGGAGTACTCCAGTCTTTAGGAAACGGTACAGGAATCCCAAAACCAACTGCAGCCGTGAAAGGGACCACAAAACAAAATACTGGAGGTCTCCAAAAGTCTTCCTCGGTATCTTCCAACTGTCAAAATGACACCACAGCAACAACAATTCCTCCCCCTCCAAGTACAACTACTCCAAATAACAAACAATTAAACAATAAAAACGACAATAATAAAGCAGTCGACAATAATTCTGTTGATCTGGAGGACTCCACTTCCAAAAATCGTGACATTAACTCTTGTAGTAGCAGTGACTCTAGATCAAATCTTAGTCAGAATAGTTTCTCATCAGAAAAATCACTTTGTAGTAATAGTGGAGCGAATGGAGGAGTTTCCTCCAATGGTGGGAACACCGCCCTAAACAAAACTTCAACGAGCTCATCAATCAAGTCAACAGACAGCAATGCGGGGATCACTGTCGCCTTAGTGTCACCAATGCCTAGTCTCACAAATTCCGTGTCAAACACCGCATCAGTATCAAGTATCGAGGGCCTTACCCAATCCCAATTTTCAACCTCCTCCATTTCCCAATCCAACTCCAATTCAAACTCTTCCGACGTCACTGTCATGCTCCAAAGTAAATACCAACAGCAACAACAACAGTTACGAAATCAGCAGTCATCATTGGAGGATATCGACTCCTCCCCAACCATGGAGCAAAGTGCCAACAATGGAACTGATGATAAGACTAAAATTTCGAGTAATTCGTCAAGTACTAGTCAACTTGGTAGTCTCCCCGAGGAAATCAGTAGTCCTCAGAACCCAAATAATCCAAGTTCTTCGAATAGTAAAATTAGTCCGTTAGGATCTGGAGGGGATTTCGTAAGTTCAACAGCTTCTGGTTCCAGTTCCATGGGCAGTTTGAAGTGTTCTTTGGATATGGGATCTTCGTCTTCTGGAACTTCATTGACGTCACCGACTTGTGTAGGAGTTGGAGTCACTCCAGAAGAGGAGGAAAAGGAAAGGAATAATTGTAATAATCAGTCAGAAAGTGAAAGTGGGAGGATGACAGACTCCTCCCCAGAAAGCAATAGACAGAAATCGATTGAAAATAATGACAATAGATTTAATGGGAGTCAGGATAATGGGAATTCAGTGATTCCTGAGTGTGATGAGGATGATCTCATGTTGAATGTGAAACCGATGGAACCTCTTTTGAGAAATAGTCCTTATGGATATATTAAAAGTCCTCCGGGATCCTGTGGAGGACCTGGAAATTCTTCATTTTTTCCTCCAGGTCATCATCATCAAAAGTCACCAGGAAATTGTATTCAGATGCGGAGAACTGGTAAATTTTTTAAATCAAATTAAATAAACGTTTTGATAAGGTCCCTATTATAATTTTTTTTGTTTTGTTTTCAGGTTCCTGTGAAAATGGAAATACACCTACTGCCAATCGTGCATTGGTAAAATCTATGACAGGTGCTGGTAACCGACAAGGCTACTCCAATCCTTATTGCGATCCTTCAAGAATTCTCGGTCGACGAGCGCCTTGTCAACCACCACCCGCAACAGCTATAGGATCAGGCTCCTTTTCAACTTCCGGTTATGCTTCTTCCGCAACAGGAGATTATGATTATGCTGATATCGACAACTTTGATATGACTGCAGCAGGTAATAAATATATACGAACAAGGATCTCAACATATTAACGGAAAGGAAGGAAACTTCTTCAAAAAAACAACCGTTTTCCTTTGTTCATTTGACTTTACATTTCTCCACAAGAGTTCAGCACTTGTAATAACGTTTCCGTTGTACTTTTTTGCAGGTTACGTCTCGGACGGTGATCTTCTCAGTGCTAACGCCAGTCATCATCATCATCACGACAATAACCGCCTAAATGACGGTTATCTAAGCGAATCCGGTGTCACCATTTATGGTCGTCGTGTCAACGGAACAGGAAATGGGAGCGCTTCCAATGGTCGTCGTCAAGATATACTTTCAAATCGGGGTGGAAGCACTTCCCAAAATAATGGCTCGAAACATGGAGTTATCACCGAAGACAGGTTTGAATATAAAATTTACTTAATATTTATTCCTTTCTAAACTAAACTATCTTTACAATTTCCTTTTTTATTATAAAAGCTAGTCTTATTTTAAGTTCAATCTGCCAAAAATAATCAGTTATTCTGTTAATTTCTTTTGTTTATATTTAAACGAAAGCTAATATACATAAATACATTTATTATTTAGCCTCTCAACAAAATATCTGTATAGTTTTGCGACGTTTATTTTCGCTAATGACCATCATTAAATTTTCATCAACAAAAGCCTCAAGGCTTTCCGTTTCCACTCACTACAAACTATTTCGGCAATATATAAAAGCCTATATCCCGAATTGCCCCATTCCTTTGCTATGCTTTCTCTATGCTAACGACTAATGATGATAAACAACGCACACATCTAATTTTCAACTCATTAAAGGATCTTCATTAAAATAATGTGAAAATATTGCGTAATAATACGTCTTTCTTCTCATTTATTGATGCTTACTTAATCATCATTATCCATATCCAAAAATAATATCTTTCAGCTTTGCTTTAAAAAACTAATGATCATGCTTCAAGTGATTAAGTAATTTTCTATAAACTTTCCTCCTTCTTCAAAACACACATATCTTCCAAAGGAAAAAGCTGAAGAAGATCACGTAAAAAATAATATAAAAATACGATAAACTTTTTCTTAGAAATTTATATCACAGAAATAAATATTGTCTAATAAACTATTACAAAAATATATACATACATCCATATTATATATTAAGTTGCCATAAAAAAATATAAGACAGCGGCGTGGCGGCGACAAAGCTTTAGAAGAGAAAGTGACACAAGGTCTTTGAACGGGAAATGAATGGGAAGTTGGAAGCTTAAAAAAGAAGAAGAGCGAAAAAAATAAGCTAAAATACTTTATTCTTTTCTTCTTCTTCTTCTTCCTGATCTTCTTTCTTTCAAGAAGAAAAACTTGGCTAAAACTCAAAATAAATATGTATAGATATATTATCAAAAAAACAGCGGGGTGAAAGTAGAGAAAGCAGAGAAAGTTGAAAAGAGAAAAGTGCGTATGCTACTATCAATAGCATACATTTATAGAAAAATATTTGTGTGTAGTTTATGGAAAGATAACAGGAAAAGATAGCCATTTTACTGTTATTATTATCATCATCATCATCAAGTTGGTCGTCTCTCCTCCATCGTCATTGCTTTCACCAAGAATAACCGGCAGGGAAAGTCCTATGAGTTGGCTTTCACTTTTCTACTGCAGTTTGGTATGCTCTTATTCTGCCTGTGGCTGTTAAACAGCAGCAAAACGAGAAGAAAAAAATATGAAATAAGTTGGCTGGCTTTTTAGCTTTTACTTTTTCCTTTCTCCTACTTTCACTCTCTCTCTATATTACTATTTTGCTGGTGAAGATGATGATGATGAGGATAGTTTCCTGTTTTCTTCTTGATCGGTTCTCTTCTGAGAAGACACAAAGGAACTATAAAAAACATGTAGTTCGTTATTCAATAAATGGTTTGATGCCGTTATTACTAGTGTTTGGTGTCGGTATTGCAGTGGTACCGTTAGAAGACTAGAGTGCCGTTAGAATCATCATCATCATCATCAAGATCATTTTCTTGGTGTGATCGTCCCCTGAAAAAAAAGAGATGAAAGTGCGAGATGCATACAAACGTTTATCATTATTTATTTGGTGAAAGTAGTGAAAGCGGTGATGACGGAGAAAGCTGCGTATACATATATATATTTTTTGGAGAAAGTCATCGTTATCATTTGGAACATGATAATGGTTTTTTTTGGAGGACATTGAAAAAAAATAAATGTTAAAGGATGTGGGTATGTGACCCCATGAAAATATCCAAGTGCAAAGTCAAAAAGAGAGATCGTGAACCCGGCTGAATAGGATTTTCTTCTTCTTTTTTTCAAGATATATCGTTAGTGCTTCCTTTTCCTTCCATTTGTTTCTTAAATCGCAGGTTCCTTTTAAGGCTCTAAGGCTATTTGACAACAGGAAACATTCTATTTTATAGAAAAAATTGTCATTCTGACATGACATATGACATATTTGACTTTATTTTAAAGAGTTTTCCATGCATTTCCTGTATAAGAAATTATTGATTGACTTTGAGAAAAAATTGAATTTAAATTTTCTTGTGCGTCCTTCACAGTTTCTTTTTGTTAAAGTTTGAGTGTCATTGACTTTTACTCGAAATCATATTCTATTTTTTCGGTTCACTTTATTTTTTCGTTTCCGTGTCTGCTCATATAAGAGCGGAACAAGACAAGTAGAATTAAAGTGCAGGCGTTGTGCATGCATTCAACTGTGATCGGATCTATCTCAAGTATTTCAAGAGATTTTTTTAAATCGATTCCTCGTCTTTTACTTTTTCTTTTGATTTACTCAGGAATAAAAAGTTGGATATAGGTATATAGTCTTATGTAATAATTTCAATCGCATCTCGTAAAAAAAGAATAATGATTAGAAATGCAATCTGCTCCATCCTCCATCCACCCCCACGTTTGTCACCAGAACTATATGAAAAAACCTGAATTTGAAATAAGTACATCCATATATTGTTCGTCATCTGCTGCTTATATATTTTTTTTATAAAAGGAGCCAAAAAGCAAGTAAGGTATAAAATGAAATAAAATGTAATCCAACCATTCAAAGAAAACCAAACTTGCCAAAACCGAACACAGCGGTTGTGAATATGTGGAGGTTTGAAGTTTGGAGGCAATGGCGGTTACAAATGAAGGTGGCCTTCCTATTCCATCAAAATCATCCATTTTCTCTTTGGAAAATGCTCGAGAAAAACTCAGTCTGTATATCTTTTTATTTCTTGTCGCTTCTCATTTTTCCTTCGACTTTTCTCCCCAAAAATGTTGAAGAGGATACTAGAAAGAAACCAAGAATATATATTCGGAAGAGAGCAGAATTGACTTGATTTCAATTTAATTTCAAGTAGGCACACAGGTATAAAAGCCATATAGAGACCACACACATGGCAGAAAAAAAAAGAAAATAGGAGGATTATAGCTTTACTTTCACTTACAGCCTTGTACCTTTTTTTTTGCTCAAAAACCCCTTTCTCTTTTCTCCCTACTTTTCTTCTCTTTCTGTTTATCTTGCTCTTTTGTTGGATCTCCAGAATAAAAAGAGAAAGTATGCTAGATTTTCCTGTTGTTATACTTTTTCATGTTTACTTGAAGCTAGTTTCAAGTTTTAAAATAAATAGCAGAGAATTGAGGAATTGGAGAAAGGTAAAAATTCAAGAAAAAAATAACAAGAATTAGTTTTTGCACATCTTTCCCCTAAGATTTTTTGCATGTTTTTATTTCTTATTACAAGATTTAGATTTCTTCATGTTATTTTTTTACCGGAAGAAGCGCATTGCAGTATTTAGTTTTTGTAGGGAAATGTGTTTTCTAGGGATTTCCGTGAAGAAAGAGCACAATAATAATAAAAAGAAAGAGAAAGGAAATTCACACAGGTGGCATCCGGCACCGCATCGCATAAAAATATTGTGCACTGAACCGTTGTTCTGTGTTCTTCTTACGTTTATGCGCCATCCTCATGATCATCGTTGGTTTTTTAAGTTCCAACTTCCATCTTACAAGTCAACAGGAAAAACAAGCAAAATTTTTTTAAGGACGCTGAACTCTGATGTGATTACACATGTTTTAGTTTGCTTTCATTCGTTAAATTTAATTCTGGAGAAATATTAGAGTGGATTGTGAAATAGATATTTAGATAATTTCTCGTTATTTCCTAATTTCCTTTAAGTTTTTTTTGCTGGAAAATTGTCCCAATTCAATTTTCTTTATAAAGTGATTATTTTGTGTTCTAACAAGGTTTATACTTAGGAAGGAGGCTTAAATCTTAGAACGAATATGTATATTTAATAATAGGCATATAAGCTAATTAGGTACTTACATATAATATTTCATCATATTTCAATTTAAATTGAGCAATGCAATTATTCGGGTAAATTTCTATCTAATTTTTAATATATTTTTTGGCATTTAACCTGTATAAGATAATTTAGTTTCGAGTCGCAAAGACCACCAAAGGAGAATTCTGCAGAAAGTAAAGCAGTAAAGTTGAAAGTTCTTTTTAAAAACATTTGAACACCAATCTTTCTGTTTTTCTTCTCGAAAGAAAGTATTTTTTAAATGTTTTTTCATATCAGCGTTTTCTCTGTGAAATATCTACCAACAAAAGGGAAATACAATGACAACAAAGAAAAAGAAACAAAATTGAGCGTATTTTTAATATTTGTTGCAAAGATGAATACAAAAAAGAGCCTGTGGTTTTTCTGTGGTTTCACCAAAAAAAATAAAGTAAAAATAGAACTTCATTTTATCAATTTCTTTCACTTTTTCATTGTAATTTCGCCACAAAAAAAACATAACAAAAACATGAACAAATATTTTGATTCATCTTGAATGTCATTTCATATGTAATCCTACTCTGTTCGTATATCCTAATGAAAATAATAATATAGTTTTGCACAAATATTAAATTAAATTACATTTTACTTTCTTCTCATCCAACAAAAAATAAATATTTACGTCGACTCGAAAGGAAATTATGGAGATTCCCATTTAAAAAGAATAATAGCATCACAATTGCGTACATCACATCTCTCATGGTTAGAAGATGATTGTTTGCCTTGGTCTTTTGTCGCAACGGTAATTTTAACGATGGCAACAAAAGCAAATAATATGATGTCGTTTTTTTCTAGAAGATCACGCGGTTTTGCAACGTGACATGATCCAATTCTGTGTGTGGAAAATTAAATTAAATCTCTGATTTCGTTGTGGAATATCCACTTGTAATAATGAAAGAAAAGCCTCGTGTTCATCTCTTCTTTATAATTTAATGTATGACCTCTGAGCTGTTTGGGTAAATAAAAGTCAAGTAATTTTTTTTAATGGAGTCAAATCAAGTCAACAAGACAGACAGAGAGAGAAAGATAGAGAAAAAGGGTTAAGTAGAGATGAGATGATCATGAAAGATGAACAAGATGAAAGAAACACTGGTTTCCATACTTCCATATATTCAAACTTCCGCTTCCATGGAAAATAATTAAATGATGTTCATGAAATTGTACTTTGGTGTATGCCCATGCTTTATAACCTCATTAAAAAGAAACTGCGTAAAAAATAGAGAATGAAATGAAGATCAAAGAGAAAGATTTCGGTCATGATATAATTCATTAGACATAAATTTATTTTATTTCCACCTTCAAAATTCTCAAAATATTCAACATAAAACAATAATGCCATTATAATTACCGTTTGGGTTTTTATAAGTTTTACAATGCAAAATATTTATGCAGAAAAGAGACTCTCAAAATCCACCAACTCACTCCCATCTTTCTTCATGTTCTCCAAATTTTTGAAGATTAGTTCTTCAGCGAAATTTTTGACCGATTGTTTTAATGAATCAACCAAATCCTTGACTTCTTTAACGGCTTCTGGGTCTTCTTCGTTTTTGGTGAGACATTCCATCATCTTGTCGGCTCTCTCCAGACGTTCCTTAGCTTTGGAGTTAACAGCCTCCATCAATTCGTCATGGTCGTAATATTGGACCGGTCCGTCTTTCATGTACAACGCCATATATTTCAATTTGAACATGTATTCAAATCGGTCAAAAATGTGTTTTGGTTCTTGGGCAAGAAACGTGGCTCGACGTTTTGCATTCAGCTCATCGAATCTTGAGCCGAGCTCTTCAAGAAGATTGGAAACTTGTTCAATCACAGCTTGTCGGGCAGACCCAGATTTGAGTCGGTCACACCTGTAGTTGCAGAGTGTTTTGCACCACTCCATGGTCTCCTCGAAGACCTCTTGATGGAATTGTTGGAGAACTTTTTTATCCGGAATAAATGGAATGCATCCAATTCCAATGCCGTGCTCATTGATCTCTTCTTGTAAGGTTTTGCAGTAAAACTGGCCACATTTCTTCTGGATGCCCTCAGGTGTCAATTGAGTCGGCTCTTCATCATCTTCAGAATCTGAAGCTGGCAACTTTATGCATGCCTGATCGAAGAAGTCTTCTATTTCATTTTTGACCATTTCATTTTCCTCCTGGGATAAACCAGACAGACTTGAATGGGCTTCTTCACCCAAAGGTAGATCCTCCTTTCCTTGAACGACGCCATCATCAGATCTTGGTCCAACGCCACTAGTGTTGTCGCTCATGATGAATAGCAGTTAATTTTGGTGTCCTGCGGTTACACAAAAAAAGGTACCTGTAAAACAAACAAAACAAAATTTTTATTTAAAACCTTTTACCTTTACCCCTTAATGGATAATATCCTACAATAAATATATTTTTTAAATTATTTAACACGTACCTTTCAAGTAAAAGAATTGAACCAGTAACCAGTTCACCAGTTGGAGGTCACACTCAGTTAATTTTGTCTTCTTAAAATGGTGGAGGTACAAATGGAGCCAAGCATCGACGACGGACACTAACCGGTGAATGCTGACTGAACGTATTACAACGTGGCAGAAAAAATGGCGTTCCTTCCTATTTTACATTGATTAAAAATATAATGAAAAAACTTTATAGACTGGGCTGATTCGGATTGATGTAATGCGTATTATGTTATGACAAATACGGTGTCACGTTTAAGAAGTGTAAAAAGGGTTTGAATGTCTTGGAACTGGGTTGAAATGATAGCCAATAATAGGAAGAAGGGAATCATATAAATACTTGCATATCTGAAATATGAACAGTTGCAATGATTCCAATTCATAACCTTGTAGGTAACAATCCTTTTTTGCAAAACTTTTTAGTTATAAATTGTCTTCATAATCATAATGCATAATAAGAAGGGGGAATGGTGAGACTGAGCTGGGCATTTATACGTACTCAAGTCAGATCCAATTCGTTCACAGCGTTATACTCACCGTTATCGTTGTGGTTTGTATATATGGGAAGGTATGTAATTGGGTCCCGACTCCCGATAGACCAACTTACTATTGTTGTAATTATAAGAAATACCAAATAAGCTATCATTTGAAACCAGTGTACAAACTTAAAAACGGAATTTCTTAAAAATATATTGAAACGGTAGCCGGTAACTGAGTAATGGGCTGTTACTGTTACACACTATGTTCAAGACAACAATGCACGTGACTATTTTTCATTAGTTTAAATTCATGTCAGAAGATCCTTACCAGCCAATAATAAGACGACACAGGACACTACTTACTTTACTGAACAAACTAAGCAGTTATATATGCAGCAATGCTTTCCACAAATATATTTTCGATTGTTCTTATTACAATTGGGTTTACAGTGTTTCTAACATATTATATTAGATTAAAGGGTATCAGTATCAACTATATACATATCAATGCAACAAACAGAAAAATGTTTCCCGTTTTCAAGATTATTCCATTCACATCCCTCTATTAATACACAACTTGATTGGGGTAGTGTCGTGTGTCAAGTGTTAAGAGCAGAAGAGCAAGAAAGCAACAAAATATTTTCATGGCACTTTCTATGAAGAAACAAGCAAATGGCACCCATTCCACTATTCAAGATTGAATTGAATGTGTACGTAAGGTAGCGCAATTGCAATAGAACTCGTGCTTTATTACGCAGCAGAAAGGTTTGACAATCGAGAGTTGATTCCAGTCAACAAGTGACACGTACAAAGTATGATATGATATGATACGGGTGTTTAGAAGGAGGGTCTACCTATATATAATTGTTACAGAAATTCTCAAGATTCTGAATTCTGAATCAGAATACATGAATAGGATATTGTTTTGGATGTTTTCGCCGTTGAAGAAATACAGTTATACGTGACGGACTCTGAATTTGGTCATCAAGATGTACCTAGTCGCCAATTTCAAGCAATTTCCACTGGTTTGTTTACAAGAAATGCACGTAATGGACATTATTACGAATAAAAAATGAAAGTCAAGTAGTGACTGATGTCATATTTGTCTGTTTTTATGCCAGCGTGTGGACCCAATCATGGAGTACATTTATTTTGGCTTGTTGTGATGAGCTTCTTTTGGAAATGTACAAAAGGGACTTTATTTTTTGTCGTGTTTTTATAGCCTCATTACAGGATTTTCATGAAGATCAAAGAAAAAAGACTTGGTTATGTCATGAGTCATGAATTATTTTTTAGTTTTCTTCCATTTTAGGTACATATTAAAGTCGTTATATAATCTCTCTTGTTTGTATTTTATTTGTAATCGGTTCAGAAACTACAGAATGAGCTTACAGACATGGTAATTAAGTATATATTATATAAGTCATCATAACAAGGTAAAATGTAAAAGCCATAAATACCTATGAACATGTCAATAGACTATTCACAAGCGTGAGAGGGCTTTAGATTTTAGATCAAAGAGATAAATTTCATTTCACATCTTACATCATGATCGAATATGAAGTTCATTATTATATTATTATTCCTAATTTAAGTACATAAAATATTGAAGTCGGCACAACCACCTTCGGGTCCATCGAAAATTTGATTTTACAACCATGATATTCTATACTACAATTTAAGCTACAATTCCTTTTCCTACTAACCATTATAAATCATAGACCATTTTTCTCATCATAACTGCTTAAAAATTAGAACAGACTAAACTAATGATTTCTAAAAAAAATAAGAGAAAAGAAACGTTACATAATTTTATCAGATTTTTATGGAAGAAAAGGCTTCTCCTTTTCATCCAATTTCTCCGCAAAGTCTACTTTCACTATTTGGCAGTATTCTACCTGCTTAACCGACTCATTGCAAATGCGATTAATCTTTTCGCGAGACTTGTCCTTCTCTTCTTCAATCCTTTTACGTTGACCCCTAGTCAAAAATGACGCTTCCTTTTCTGTAATCTTCTTGCATTGATCTTCGAACTGTTGAACAACTTGATTAAGATTCCTCTCAACAGTTTTCATATTTTGCAGATTTTTGGAGATTAGATCCAATCCAAAACGGGTAATAGCTTCCTTAGTTTCATCGAAACGCATCTTGATTTCGTCTTTTACGACATCCGAACAGTTAGCTGGGGTGAATTGCTTAACGTAGCTGTCACATTGCTCATGAGATTTTAGAATCCTGTCATTAACATCCTCCTCCAAAATGTTATGCTGGTAGTATTTGGGTGGTCCACCTTCCTCAGGAAGCACGTAGAAATAGCAGGACCTCATCGCCTCTTTAAATCGTTCCAATGCACGCTCGCAGCTTTCCTCAATGATCTCCTTTCGCCGTTTCGCCTCCTCAGTGTCCGCAGTATTTCCGCAATCAGTGTTTTTATCAGGGATGTTCTCCATCATCTTGAATACCGGGTTTTTCTATCTGCTGGACAATCACGTGTAAATTTACTAGAAAGATAAAGGGAAATGAATGCGAAGCTCAATTACAAAATGGTTAAACCATGTGACAGTAGATAAATAGCAAGTATTCGCATATCAAGTGGATCAATAATAATAATAATAGTTAAAGTATTCACAATAATATCAATTGCATTAACTTACCACAAGTTAGATATTTATCCAAATATTTTTTCAGTAGTTTTAAGTTTAGGATGCATCAATTGAATATCCGTTTTTTCTAGGGTTATTTATTTTTTAAATCCTTTATTTTCCAGTAAAATTAATCACACTTGACTAACATATGGGTCAACAATCGGAATCCTCCAATTTTAATATAAAATTATGAAATATATCGGTACAGTCGCTGAATGGTGGATACAGGCTGACAAATGACAAGCAAGCCTTACTCGGACTCGAAGTGTAAATTATATCTTATATCGCAATATGTAAATATAACTTGGAGTTACTTAATATGCTGCACTATAAGGTAATGCCAATAGAACTTACAGTAGTATAAGCAGATGACTTGTTTGTTTAGATATTCAGATTCCGAGCTGTCCGTCCTACAAATATTTTAACGATAATTGTCGTAATAACAAGTAATGTGTTGGATTGGGACTTAGCAGAGTAGATATGCTTATATTCGTGTTATACCACGCGTTGTTTACATTCACAGCTCGAGCTCCTAAAATTGAGTTGCGTAATTCGGGTATACTTTATTAAACAAAAGCAAAAACAAACAAGCAATGAAATAGTTTTATAATGGCAATACTTATGAATTTTTGACGAATTGAAGGTGACAGATTTCGAGTCGACTCATGAAGATCTAAATATTTTTTTCTAATTTTATGCGATCTTGACTTACTACTGTTTCTATTTTTACTCATGTACCTTATTATAACGAACTTCGTGACAAATACAGGGTTTCAATCAAGATCAAAGATGAGATTATAAAAAATGTTGGCGCCGTTGTAATCACCGTTGTTTGTTATATAGGTATGTGCGTAAATATGTAATGCAACAACTTAAAAAGGAACGTAATTAAAATAAAAAATCCAGTTGGTATGTTTGTGTTAGGACTTATGAATTATCGTTTTTACTTCCTTTTTTAAATACAAAAAATAATGAAGCCGTTATACTCCTTTTCATGTTGTATATTTAGGCAAATGTAATTTATTTCAGTTTTATTCAATTCAGAAGGCAAAACATTATTTTACAGGCATCACAATAATATCCATATTCTCCTTTCCATCAAAAAATCCAAACTGTCATTACAACAATAATCCGTTTTAAATTCATTTTTAAAAACTAGTAAAACTAGTACATATCAACATCGATAAATGTTAATGTTCTTTAAATAGTAACTAATCATATTAGTATCATTAATAAGCTTATTTATCAATCAATTTTTTATCAGAATTGTTTTACCCATTCGCACGTTTTTCATACGAAAAGAAAGTATACATAAAAAGGTATACATTTTGTAGATGCATCCATATATAACCTACTACATTATAAAGCGACTAATATTTAATCCAAT
>JAQFYG010002271.1:0-15360 GCA_034694325.1 Entomobrya corticalis
TCTATGTGATTCTTAACCAAAGGAAGAAAGGTTTCCTCAAGACTTCGGGCTTCCATATTCATTTTGTTGATTTCGTCGTTAAATATTTTCTGGTAGGTTTCCACCAACTCTGCATGACTCATTATTTGGGAGTCCAGAGTTCTATAGTCAAGTTCCCGTCCACAATCCTCAGCAGCAGATCCCAATATGACCGTCTTTTTGTCTTCAATTAATTTGTGCACTTTGTCAGCATTCTTGTTCAACTTGTGGAAAATATAAAAAAACAGAATTATGACAAATGTTACTTAATTAAAATTAAAGTGGTACAAAACTGGTAAAGCTATATCACTCATAAGTACCTCGTGGATTTGAAGACGAGCATTCGCTATTAGTTTAAAGTCCTCAGTTAATGCCTTCACGTCCACCGCCCTTTGTCTTATTTTCTCAGATCCTGGATTCTCCTCAGCAATCAAGTTTTTAGCCATGTCATCCAATCTCGCGTACTTCTCCGCGGCAATCGCAATCCGCGTCTCAAACTCTCCTGTAATCTTCTTGTCCTCCTCATCATCAGCTCCGTATTTCTGGGAAATTATTATTTTGAAATTATACAGAATTATTTATAAGTAATTATAAGATAAACACTTTAAATGTATACTTAATATTGAGCACAATCGAAATCTTTGCTTTTATACCTGACTTTCGGTGAAGCTCTTAGCATTTTTTAGCCAATCACAGCTCTCCTTAAGCACCCATTCGAACTCATGAAACTTCTTATCCTTTTCAATTTTAGTCATTAGCTCGGCCCATGAGTGCGCCGCTTATGTGACCTTGTTGCCAACAGGGTGCGCCAATTTTAGTGATTTTGCTCTTTCCTTGATGTCCTCAATACGCCCCTGCTTCCATTGGATCTCCTTCATCAAGTCTTGATGTTTCTTCTGTCGGCCCTCACCTTCTCCAGCGATGGTGTCAATTTCCAAACTTGTATGAATAAAATCATCAAGCTCCCTTATCTCCATTTTGATTTGCTACAGATTATAGGACTGGCGAAGTTGATAGGTTCGCTGTCGAGCCAAGGGCTCCAATCTCTTACTTTTCTCTTTTAAGTCATTCAGTCCAGTTTGAATTCTCGCGAGAATATCGTTGGAATCTGGATCTTGAAGTGCTTGGGCCAGGGCTTCTCTATCAGAAATGATTTTTTTGATCTGTTGAGGTTAAATTTTAAAATTAATTAAATAAATGCAACGTACAAATTAAATACATAAATACCAAAAATGGTTTTTTAATTTAATTCATGAAGTTCTAAACTAACCTTCAGGCTTGCCTTCCTGTGGTGAAATGATGTATCTTTATAAAGTAATGGCATGGCATGGCATTGGCATGGCATCCTTCAGGTTTTTTCCCGAATTCTTTTGGTTGAAGAATATCTCATAATTCTTAATTGACTCTAGAACTTCAGCCAAGTCTGATAACCACTGGTCATGGCTCAAATTCACGGTTGGACTTTCCGTGTGACGTGAAGCAGCAGTGACATCAACACTTCCTTGACCACCCTGACATCTTCTTTTCAGTGGAAAAATGTAATTGTTAGAGCTGAAGTGAGTAGGAGCGGTTCTCTTCCTTATTGGGCGATTGGTAATCGACTTATCCCGTTCTTGAGTTGCTGTGAAAGAACCTTCAGGGATTCCGGAGGTCCTGTTATCGTTACTATTTGATGATCTTGTAATTCTTCTCTCCATTATTTTGCATATTCGACTAGTACTCGGCAAATGGTCGGGGTCTCTATCGTTTCTTGATATAACGCTTCTCTCTGGATTTTGACCTTCTGCTTCCGTCAGTTTAGGTCCTAACTGTGCGGCGACAGGGTCATCATTTTTTGTTGCATTCGCTGTTTCCATACTGCTGCAATTCCCATTACTTTCGCTTTTAACAACTTGTAGTTGCTGGAAGTCAGGAACTGGAGCTTCCAACGGCTTCTCCTCCTGTACAATTATAAATGAAAACACAAAATCAAACTTCAATTTTCAACAAACAAAGGTCCTAACTTGAAAATATATATTAGAAAGTTTTTATTGCTTGTCTATTAAGTTCCATGAGAAATATTTAATTACTGATTAAATAACACAAACTTTTACAACTTACCTTTGCCACTGCCGTCTTTTTTCTCAGATTGTCCATCAAAAGATAGCTTCTTATACCAACAAATTGCGTGGAATTATTGGAATAGTATGTATAACTTACACAAGTACACTTACTTCAAAACAGACAGGTAATTATTCTGATTCAGGTAACTTGCTGGACACTGAACAGTGAAGGGAACGGAATCGAATGGGTGGATATATTTTATAAGAGGTTGAAAGGAATAATGAAGAAACTATGGAAGAATCGGAGATACAGAATTATTGCAGGAAATGTGCGGAGTCAATTCTTTATTGGAAAAGATGAGGGACGACGATGAGTTGTAAAGTTTAAGGTAGGTATAAAATTAGTAGCTAGTTTGCTTGCTTGAGTGGAAATACGCCTACCTACGCCGTTTCTCTATTCCTTTTAGATAAGATAAGGTAATATTAAATATTAGCATATTGTCGGCATTTTATGATTATCCCATGGATATTTTTTTTGTGTTGTCTGCATATTTAGGGTTTGCGAGAATATTATTTACTAATTATTGTTGTTTGTGAAATAGAAGAGTAAATATGTAAACATATGAACATATGTGCCAAAGAAATCGATCATTAACTCGGGGATCCAGTAAGATCATAGGGTCATGAGTCCACTCTCATTGAATTCTATATACTAAAAAACCTCAGTGCAATAAAAAAATTCATCAAGCTATAACGTATGTGTACATTTAAACCCTTCGGGCCTTCCCCCCGCAGTTAAGTGAGGTCGTGTAGCCATGATACAATTCTCAATAAATTTCTCATCATCGAAAAAACCCCCCAAGTACAAAGATTTAGCTAGCGAGCACATGTCTTTATATGTGTGACCTCTTGGGGTCAACAGATGTCAACCCCCAATTTGACAAAAATTGAATCCAAAAGGCCCATGTACTCAATGAGCCTGTGTACAAATTTTGAGCGAAATCGAATGAATCATCATTGGAGGTTGGATTTAGTACACATTCACAGGAATACAGATTCACAGGCGGCAGACAGACATTTCTCCCATACCAATAAAAAACAATTTCAAATGTTTTTATAATGTACCAAATCTTTTGGCGCATACCAAACAAAGTAAAGAAAGAACACGTTGACGAATGAACAGAGCAGGAGCAGAACATAAAACGGCAGACGAAAAGAATAATAAGATAAAAGCTCAGAGACAAAAGCATTGGGAATGGGAAGCGACCGAGCTTGAACCAAAAAAAACTGAAAGTAATGTTATTTTCGGGGAATTGATGTAGGGGTTGCTGGTAGCAAAGTCACGTTACTTTTGTTGGGGGTGGAGTAGGTTCTTTAAAGGCAGTGGAGGTGGTTGTTGGTGAAGTAGTCTTTGAGTTCGTATTTCATTGTGCGTTGTAGTATTTTTATGAGAGATCGAAAGACTCATGCGTTGTGATCATTTGGTGGAGGAGGAGATTATGCTTCATTATGAATTACTTTTGATCTTTTCAAGACAATAATATGAATTTATATTTTATTTATATTTTACCAATTTTCAATATATAGTGATTATTATTCTCAGAAAACTGACATCAGGTAATATAAGAATAGAAGGGAGTACATGTAAATAAACTCGAGCGAATAGAAAAGAGTAAAAAATGTAGATATTGGACAGAATTCGATAATTGCTGCACAATTCGATAATTGTACAGCAGCTCAAGTTCAAAGTCAATGAAACGTGATCAAAATTAATAATTGATTTCACATTGCTTATTCCATTCCACATTCCCCGTATTTTCTAATAGAAAAACAAAGCGCTTCATTTGACCATTGACTTTAACTTGACCGTTTCCATATTCGAAATCTCTCCAATTTCCATCGAATCAAGCAGAACCGATTGTGGTCTTCCGTGGTCCTTACTTCTCTGCTTTTTTCCTTGCTTATTATTTTCTCTATCCAAATTAAATGCAGACTTGCTCAGAATAATAATAATAATAATAATAATAATAATAATCTATTTCACGTACTCCTTCATCCAACCTTCCAGCTCAAAAAGCTTGCTTGGTTAATAGTCCATCTTTCATAAAATGCTGCTTATCAGCTCAGTTGAAATTCTTAGTCGCCATGCGCCATGCAAATTAACTGACACACGTTCGTTCCTTCTCATCATTTTTTCTCTTTTGGATTTTCTAATGAAGTGAATAGATGCAGATGGAGATGACAAGCAGGAAAAAATTGCATAGAAAAAATGAAGATACATTTTAGAGAGGACGGAGACGATGATGAGAAGAGACGAGCAAAATAAGGTGCATGTGAAACGAGAGAACAGAAATCCAGGAAGGTTATTTTCTAGGTTTCTCCTTATCAGTAAATATTCAAATCAAGTCATTTCCTACTATTTCATAATATTTTACATTGGGAGTTATGCATCTGATTTTTATACAGACTGATATTGATGAAAAACATATTGGAATGCTGTCCGTGTATTTTTTCCATTGTTAATTTTGTTTTAAGTTTTTGTTCTATTTTGATTTGCTCTCAATTAAAACTAAATTAAGCGAGCACGTTTCTAAACCAATGCTTGGATTCCTGAGATGGTTGAACGTTGAACGAGGCTACCTGTCGCTTGGAATGAAAAAATGAGATGATATGGGATATGGAATAATTATATGAATGAATATTAATAGAGCTCATGCCCATACCTATAATACTATGCCAAGTTGGGGGCATTATGAAAAACTGAGAAAGTCACTAAAATTGCAGGCTTATGGATCATTATACTAGACAGAATGATGGTTTTGAACCAGACAAGAGTTATTCATTGTAAAAATTATTCGAAAATTGCTCACGGGCGTTGCGTTGGGAATTTATCTGATGTTATTACAGGATGTATTCAATCAACTAATAAAGGCTTCAAGAGGTTCAGAGAACTTCCGTTCAAATAATTAATTAATAAAGCCTTGAAAAATAGAACACATTTTAAGATTTTCATGTTTTGTGGTCTTTACAAAATGCTTTTATGAATAACTATTTTTTGACATTTTCCACTTGGTTATAAAATCACCTTTGGTTATTCACATAGATAAGTAAATAAAAGAGAAAAATTGTCTGGTATTTCAAAAATGGAAGAATTGGAAGAATAGTACTTTAGAGCGTTCATGTTTATTGGAGAGATGATGAATTGAAAGGATTTTCTGTATAGATTCCATCATGCTTAATCAAATCAAATCTATTTCACATTCATGATAATGTCTATCGCACGAAGCCTTTTCCTTCTTTTTACCTGACATACAAACAGTATGACCCAAAACCGTAAAAAATCAATATAATTGCCAATTTGGCACACATTGACTCTTATAAATTGATTGGTGGACATGACTACAGCATAAGAATTAATATAGGTCATCATAATTAACATCAAAATAGGCTTTCTTTTAGGCGAGTACATACTTTCAGGTGGATCTGACCAAAACTCATTCTGGTATTTTGTGTCATTCAATGACCATTGCTCCAGCATTACTTGAAAATTCACATAAAAAAACATAGTTTATATTTTTAATCTGACACCTCGAAACGATACAAGTTGGAATCACTTCCCCCATTCCTGTTCAAAACGGGTAACAATATTAATTAAAATTGAATCATATAATCCATCAAATTAAAGGCATACGTGCGTTTTCCCCATAATTTCAGTTGATCTCAAAAGTAGAAATTCTCATTGTGCAAATACTTACATATAAATAGGTATATATTTTTAAATCATCTAAAAAACAGAATAGCAAACAGTTAACGGACTTTTCATTTTTAACGGCTGATGGGGTCTTGTTGATGACTCATAACAATTGAGAAGCTAAAATTACAAAGTATGGGGAAAATAAACCAATATCCAAAGGACCATCTCAGTCAGTCTATCGGTTCAAAGCTGAGAATATTCAATTGTTTTCGTCTTGTCAGTATTTTGAATCCAGGATTTTCAAGGGTCTGTTTTGTTTTGAGCTATTACATAAAAAGGCTTAGCCGAATAACTGCAGTTTGGTTGTTGCGTACGTGCCGAGTTTAAATGCTTTTGGGGCTTTGTGGCTGAAAGGATTAGAAAACAGTGGAAAAATATGATTATCTGTTAAAATGAAGTAAAAAGAAATCAATAGAAAGGAACAAATAATTATTTAATTGATAGACCCGAAAAATTCCATTTGCAAGAATTTTGTCATATTTGTTAACTGACCATTTATCTGATGGACAAATCTCTTTTTGATCTATTTTTACTAGGCACATGATAAGAAGTCTGTTGAAGACTGAACTACCTTGCCACCAATTGAGAGTTCACACGAATAACTGTAAAGGTCCCTGATCAATTGGTATTCAAACTGAAAGTTTCTCATCCATGGCGTCACAATCAAATGAAGACAAAACCTTCAAAAGTAAGCAGAATCGTAATTAATAAATATTTGCATGTCATGTGTGGTGCTGGTTACTGTGTTATAAATAATGAGAAAGACATAATACGTAATTCATTTTAAAATTCAAAGGGTCCTATAACTCCCAAAACTTGTTGTATTCCGAGATACTCAACAGCCAGCAAACTGACCCCAGCTGGAATTTTGGAACGGTCGATACGGCGCTGATTTGCAATGGAGGTTCTGTGCGAGTTCACGCATTCATTTTGGTATCTGCGTCATCTTTCTTCAAAATGGCGTTGGCGTCGCAAGTAAATACTGATGATTTTCCCACAATTAAAATATTTTTACAATAATAATATAACTGGTGCATTAATTAATTAATTAAAATGATTTTGTGATTTTAATCCCGTTATAAATTGTTTAAAAGGGAGTGGACTATCCATATATCCGGGAAATAATGATTCCCGATTTTTCTCTGAAGGAAATAGAAAAAATGATGGATTTGATCTACAAAGGACACGTGTATTTGAGTACTGACGAAGAAGTGACACGCCTTCACGAGACTTTGAAGTTCTTCCAAATTTCGAATGTCCACTCCAACAATGGGAAATTTTATAAGGTCAAGGGCTCGTTGAAGGTTTCAGAGTTGAACCGTATTCCGCAGGATATATTTAAAACTGCTAGCCATGAAGATGTGAATGAAGATGGGAGTCCTCAAGTCCTTTTGATTGAAGCCGGCACATCCTCCAACTCAGCAAATCAGTGTTCAAAAACCGATGAAAAAAGTAAGGCTGCAGAAGTTGATATTCCAACAATCCGTAAGAGTGAAAGACTACGTAAACCAAGTAAAATATACGAACCAGGTGCTTCCATTGGTAGGAAAAGTGAAGATGAAGTCACCTCAAGAAAACGAGAAATGCCATTCAATAATTTACAACCTGTTGTAAAATTACCTCGTTCAGTGGACAGTGGTCAACAAAACACAAAAGACAATGCAACTACAGCAGTGGAGACGCATACAATGAATGAAGGCGGTAACAAGAAGAAAGACTCTGGAACTGTCGAAGATGCAGATTTCAAATGTATAGATTACAATGACAAAGAATGGTTTTATCATCAGACCCATCTTTGCCAATCATGTGGCAGAACGCATGAAAATCCACAAGACGCATCAAACTGCGTTAGTTCCCATGGAGTTATGAGGTGCTATTTTTGCTTCGGAATTTATTCCTCAACGGATGTCCTTTTCGAGCATTTCAGAAAATGTCACAAACAGGGCGGTAAAGAAGATACTCTGATTTGTTGTTTTTGTGACCAGTTGATTCCACTCAAAATGGTTTCATGTCATGTTATAAATAAGCACTGGAGTGAGTTTAGTAAAAAGCCGAAATCTCTGGAGAAAAAAGAAAAAGAGGGAAACGGGCAGAAAATTAGGCCTTCCACATCAACATCTGCGATCAATCGCCGCCCAACGCATTCCAGATCTGTGTATGGTTTACGAAGGGGGCGGAGCCTAACAAAAACTTCCAAAAGGATTGCTGCGCCGCCCACATCATCACCATCTCCAGCGGGATCGATCTTGAATAGGAAGCAAGGAAGGAAAGGCAAGGAAATGCATGTAACTTTTGCAAATATGAAGAAAATGATGACGACAGCGGAATCGTCTGAAAATGCGGAACCACTCAAAGTTCCGGATTTTAATTTCATCGTGACAAAACCGATGTTTGATGGAAATACAATGACTTTCCATTTGTTCAAGAAGCGAGGATCGTTTGCTGTCTATACATGTAATTTGGCACTGTTTTGTACTAAAACATTTATGTTTATTTGTTATGATGAATTTATGACTGTTTTTTTTTTATTTTGAGTATTTAATTGGTAATCTTGATTTGTATACAATTATATTCTAAAGCTCATGTTGAAAATATCCTGCTCATTTTCATTTTTCTACTTAAAAACTACTTCACACGATGCACATCAATCGAAATGCATCGAAGTAAATATATAACCACGGAACAAAAATTATTAATTGTGATTGGTGAAGAAAGAAGCCGAGAAACGATATAAAACGCTGATTACATTGTAAACCGTAAAATAATATTTAGACGAAAAATATATTGTAAATGTCATAAATATCAATGGTGCATGCAAAAACGTATAGTAGTATAGTATAGTAATTTATTTACGTGATATATGTTCTGATATATATACGTTACGGGAATTACTAAAAAATAATATTGTGTGAATTTTTGAATATTATTGGTACTTATTGTGCTTAACCTGTGTTTATTCTATTGTCTTAAAGTCATTTTTTGAGAATGAACGAATACACATTTTTCATCACAGATTTCATTGCATTCTATTACGCATAGGTTTTTTATTGATATAACGATATTTATTTCTAAAAGTTACATGAAATTATTGACACTGACGCCATTTGTTGATTAGATTGAGTTTGTAAGGTAAATAGGCACCTTATCTATAATGAGTACTTACAATTGTGTAGTTGAATGCCTACTTAGCTGTTCCAACAGAAACAACAGAGATCTTGTATGCTTTATTGGTTGACATAAAGATGGATAAATGTGAGTAAATAGTAGATACGTATGTTTTTTCTAGAATTTCTTTTGGCCACACAATTCCTGGCTTCAGAAAACAAGTAAATTATTCATCATCATCATCAAATTTCAGTTTCTGTTGACCGTTCTACCACAAATTGTTTGTTATATTTTTAAAGAAACGTAACATTTGCTTAAAACTTTTTATTTTTAAAGTCCATATTTTCTCTTATTTTCTAATTTAATAGATAAAAAATGTTTTTAATAAACAACTGGAAAAATTTTACTATACCTGCAATTCACTATAAATACGGGGGTAACTTACTAATAAATCATCATTAAATTCTTTTCAGTCTTTAAGAATATATTAGTCTCTGATTAGCTTTGGATTAACTAAGCTATTTTGAGAATATTTGAACCAGCGTACGAGATTGATTTTAGAAGAATTATTATCTTTACAATCATGGAAGGCCAGAATATTCCCATTATTAAAATGGAAACAGTTTCCAAAGCTGAAGTTGAGAAAGTTGAAAAACCATCCGTACCAAAAATCATTCCTTTGATTTGCTTATTACAAGTAGTTGTTCACTAGTTAAAATCATCGAATCAAGAAATACTTCACCTTCAATTTGATCCTCTGAGAAGATTTGAAGTCTGGAGATACATAACCGTGTGTTTAATGCATATGGGGTGCGTTTTTCTTTAGTTCTCGATATCATTGTTGTGCTAAGTTAACTAAATTATTTGATATGGTTTGTAAAATAAAAATAAATTTTTCTTTTAAACAGCCATGGAGACTATGATTACGGCAAAGTTGATATAACAGACCGATTCAGCTTACATTTGTGGGGTAATATCTTCTTACAGCTATTATTCGGATTACCAGTCGAAGGAACTTCCAAAATGGAAATCGACCTTAATTTTGTACCTATTCGGTGGTCTTATGTCGTCATTAATTTGGTCTAGTCTGAATCCCTGTTTATTTGGTCTGTGATCTTCAGGCGCCATCACCGCTTTAGTGTTCGCTAATATTGCGGGATATTTGATGGTAGTTACTTAAATTTAATTACAAATTATCAATAAATAAAAAGTGTATTTTACAAGGAGACGTTTCAATTTATTTATAATAGCTTTCGCCGGAAGTAACATCCCTTATTTGAAAACGAGCACTTTTTTATTGCTTTATGCTCCTCACGGAAACTGTTTTGAAGTGCCTCTTCCCAGGTTTCCCGAGTCAAGATAATGTTCCTGCTGCGAATTATGGCGGAGCCATTGGAGGATTTCTGATTGGAGTGATTTTGTTTCATAGATTGACACAGTTTCCTAATGAGGATCGGTGGAAGATTTGGCTGAGAAGAATTTGTACTGGATTTACCGTATTTGTTTTATTGGTCACCATCTCTGTCAATACTTATTACGCAGTTTCTCTCAAAACGGATATCAGGGAAATTGAGGCTGAGATTGGGAAAAACGACAGTAGTTATGAGGTGTATGCTCTAATATGGCTTGTCGGATATGGTCCGTTGGAGGAAATCCGTCCGTTTTATTTCTGGATCCTGAATTTAAGAACAAAGTTGATGCTACATTTTTCTCTAAAAGAGGATACGAATTATAGAAAATATTTATTCATATTTATGACATATATTTATTATTGAATTTCAGTTTAATTTATAATATAATATTAGATTTATAAACAAATTAGTATTCCAAACTGCAAATTTTATGAAATTGAGTGACTTTTTAACTTTAACTTTCATGTGAGTTTGTGTACTCTGTTATGTGGTTTATGATAGTATTTAAATTCATAGTCGGTGTTGTTTTTTTTAAATGTTTTATGATCAACAATGTGCGCCTGAATATCATATATGTTAAAAGCCGTACTCTTATATAGATAAATATACAATGTGAAATACTCTATTGCCACAAAATCTCATGGTTTATAATATCATATAATTCGTAAAGAACAGGAACCAAGAAGTCGTATTTGTCCAGTTTATCTCGTAAAAAACATGAAGAAAACTTGATCATTTCTCCTCGAGTTTATTGTTTCAAGATGATTATCTGCATAATTTCATAAAAATCTGATCAAATCTAAATGATACATGACTATAAAGAAGCCTTGGATCTCATCTCATACAAATATTATCAATTCAAAGTACCTCTTTTGTTTTAAATAGAGAACAACATAATTTGCTTTATTTCTGGAGTATTAAAAGTGCACATTATGTAATTGCACATTACACTCATTTTCAGAATATCAAGTTACTTAACCTTGTAAGCATGCGCATTTTTAATTGTTTTATAATCAGTGTGAAAAATGAACACACTTTTTCATTTCAGATTGCATTTCGTTCTTTTGTGCATACTTTCACTATTGACATTTAGTGCTTTGTCTGGAGTAATTGATTACATTTTGTATTTTGGCTTGAATTTTATTTTCCACTTGGTTACAAAAAATATTCAGAGTCGTCACAACAAAACGCCAGCTAACTAGCTTGTTGTATTTCTGGAAGCCATCCACTTACTCCATCCTTGAAATTCTGTAAATATATGCCTTTTAAATAACTGATGATTTTGAAGATGGCTCAAGGGCTTGACAACTAGATTGAAAATAAATAAATAAGCATAATATCTTAAGCACATTCTCAGTCTGGTGGTTAACTACTCAAAATATACAAAAATATTTTTTTTTTCTTCTGTCGGCTTTTTGATCCCTGGCTTTAAAGGTTTTGTCTTCAACGTTCACATAAAAAAATAAGTGTTTGAAGAATGTGTACGTGTCGAGTTGAAGACCTTTGGAGCCGAAAGGGTTAAAATACAGTGGAAAAAGGTGGTTGTCTCTGTGAGAAATAAAATGAAAACGATAAAAAGAAAAAAACAGAGTCATTTATGATGTTTCTCTGTTTTCATAAGTACTAATTTCTAGTTTAAAGGCAAATTTTAACTTGGGATGTGGGATTGGCATGAAGTGTGCGTATAAAAATAAACTGCTGAGCACATGTTGCCGGCGAGACCACAACAAAGATTTAATTGTTTCAGAGTAACAGTTATGCGGCGGGACGCCAGACCACATGCATGAACCCAAAACCAGTAAATTGAAAGAAAAAAAGGCTCGCTTGCCCGCTTCATTAAATTGTTGTGGTAGTATTTAGTTGGTTTTTGGTCCTTGAACAATGCGGACATACGCCAAAATTCCATGGTAGGAAGTCTGTTGCATATTTAAGAAAAATTTATTGGTAAATTGATACTGAAACTAGGGATTTTTCTGCCATGGCGTCGACATCAAGTGGGTGTGAAACGACGTCTTCATCTGACAAGGTATGCTTTTGAGGTGCCGCTCGAACCTAGAGTTGTGACATAGCACAAAATGATCAACAAAATGGTCTGATCACGATGTAATTTAAATTTTTCTGCAAAATTAAAATTTCGAATTTTGACGAGCGTTTAAAGTTACCCCTCTCCACGCAATATATTGCGCTGAAGCATACAAACCCGCAGAGAAATGAAAAGCAATCACGCATTTCTCAACTAACGGAGCACACAGGTAAAGAAATGAAAACTCCGTTGCTCGTGACGACACTCATGGATGTTTTTTATTCAAACCGTTTATTGTTGCCTTCCAAACGGCTTTTATTGATGTATGTAAACCAGTGATTAAGTAGGTGTTGCGGCTTTAACTAAACCAACTTTCTGGCCAAATAGTAGTAAATGATGATTAAAACGGTAATGCCATTTTTGCTCAAGATTTGTGAGTTTGTTTGAACTGTACTTGTTTTTAGGAAAAATAATAACAGAACTTTTTATGCTGGAACAAGTGCCGGATAAGTACACTACATCAAGCTGTGTCCAAAAATAATGAGTTGATACCGAAACGTGTAAGAATATTTCACTCCTGTGCAGACTTGTACGCTGCTGCGTTATATAGCGCATGGAGAGGGGTAACTTTAAACGCTCGTCAAAATTCGAAATTTTAATTTTGCAGAAAAATTTAAATTACATCGTGATCAGAACATTTTGTTGATCATTTTGTGCTATGTCACAACTCTAGGTTCGAGCGGCACCTCAAAAGCATACCTTGACCGCAGCTTCAAAATCAAAAGTAAGCAGAATTGTCCTGTTTTTGCATGTCATGTTTTGCTGGTTACAATTTTCTAAATGACGAATAATCATACAAATATTTAATTTTAAAACTCAAAAAGGGCCCCAAAACCTGTTATATTCCGAGATTCCCCGAAACCAGCAACAAGTGGGCACTGAGAATTTGGCAGATACGCTGTTGATTTGTGAAGGAGGAACTATACGAGCTCACGGATTTATTTTGCAATTTGCTTCGCCAATTTTTGAATCTATGATAGCGTCTCAGGTAAACAATAACAAATTACTAAAATTTAAATTATCGTAAAATTATAATTTACATGTGCACTGATAAATTAATCTAATTTCAATGCTTCAGGGAGTTGATTATCCGCACATCCGGGAAGTAATGATTCCCGATTTTTCTCTGAAGGAAATAGAAAAAATGATGGATTTGATCTACAAAGGACACGTGTATTTGAGTACTGACGAAGAAGTGACACGGCTTCAGGAGACTTTGGAGTTCTTCCAAATTTCGAATGTCCACTCCAACAATGGGCAATTTGATAAGATCAAGGGCTCCTTGAAGGTTCAAGAGTTGAATCGCATTCCAGAGAATATTTTAAAGTCTGCTGATGATGAAGATGAGAGAGTAAAATGGAAACCTGAAATTTTTTTGATGGGAGCTCCGGCGTCATCGTCCAACTCAGAGAAGCAATCTTCAAGTACTGACGGGAATACTAAGGCTTCAGAGGTTGGTATTCAAAAAAGTAAGCGAAAGCCTAAACCAACGAAACTTTTTCAAGATTCAGAATCAGACGCTTCCGAAGCCAAAAAGATTGAAGATGAAGTCATCACAAGAAAACGAGAAATGCCATTCAATAATTTACAACCTGTTGTGAAAATACCACGCTTAGCGGACAGAGACCAACAAAAAAGAAATGGAAATCCCACCACAGCAGCCATTAAGCCTACAATGAGTGTGGGTGGTAGCAAAGAGAAAGACTCTGCAACTGACGGTGAAGATGTAGATTTCAAAAGTCCAGATTACAGTGACAAGGAATGGTTTTATCATCAGACCCATCTTTGCCAATCATGTGGCAAAACGCATGAAAAATCAAAAGACGCATCAAACTGCGTTAGTTCCCATGGAGTTTTGAGGTGCTATTTTTGCTTCAGAATTTTTCCCACAACGGATGTCCTACATGAGCATTTCGAAAAACGGCACGAACAGGGCAGTAGAGAAAAAACTTTGGTGTGCTATTTTTGTGACCAAGTCATTCCATACAATTCAGTTTCATGCCATGTTATCAGTAAGCACTTGAAAGATCTTGGTGAAAAGCCGAAAAATTCTCCGAAGAAAAAACATAAAGATGCTAAAGGTCAGAAAATTAAGCCTTCGACATCAGCCTCTGCGGTCACTCGTCACCCACGTCCATCGCATTCCAGATCTGTGTCTGAGGAAAGGGTCAGTGGTTCTGAAAGGGAGCGGGATTCTTCCAAAAGGCTGGCACCGCCGCCCCCACCGTCACCACCTCCGTCGGGATCCGTCTTGAATAGAAAACAAGGAAGGAAAGGCAAGGAAAAGCATGTAACTTTCGCAGATATGAAGAAAATGATGAAGGTAAGAGAATCTCGTGAAGACACTGAACTGCTCAAAGTTCCGGATTTTAATTTCATCCTGACAAAGACGATGTTTGATGGAAAGATAATGAATTTCCGTTTGTTCAAAAAGCGATTGTAAGCAGAATAACTTTTAAGATTCTTCACAAATATTGATTGATATGATAGTCTTTGATTGCATTTAGAACTGTTTTCATGTAATAGAAATTCTTGTATTCATACTCTTGTTGATGTTTTTGATAACAATAAGTACTTTTGAAGTTATTAGTTAGTATTTATTTAGCTAGAAATATATTATCTTTCCACTTATAATAAAAATTAAGTTGGAAATCTAAGTTCTTAAACTGTTATTGAAATTTTGAATCTTGAAATATTGTTTGCTCATTTTATATGTAATTTGGCAGTGGCTTGTATTGACTGAATCGTTTATTTGTGCAAAATAATGAATGTCTGTAAGTTTTTGTTTTTTGATTATGTCGATGAGTTTAGTTCATTTCGTCATGTAATAAATTAATTTTTATATTGAAAATTGCACTTGCAAATCTTCTTTCTTTTATACTTACTAATGGGCTCAACTTCAATTATTTCATGTGTGCCAGTCATATTTATTTTGTTTCATCAATT
>JAQFYG010002272.1:0-15356 GCA_034694325.1 Entomobrya corticalis
TGCTGAATTTTAAGACATATTTTAATAAAAAGGCGTGGTAGCGGAATATGCTGATATAATCAGACTAGTTCAATGTCTAAGGTATTATCTAAAAGTTTACTTTTGCAGATTTCGGAAGAAGAAAGCCATTAAAAATATGTGATGCGTGTGTTTTATTTAGCAAAATAAGGATATTAACAACTAGATGCTTAATATTTAAATTTGCTTTATTTTTGACAAATATATTTTCAACTATTCAAATATTAAATAATTCTGAAAATATATAACTTTAAACCATCTTCTGATATTCTAGTTTATGTTTTTGTTTATATTGGTTTAATTTCCTATGAAAACCTTTGCAAAAAGAAAACATGATATCGTTTTAATGAACAAAGCATGCCTTTAATTCGGTAAATGACAAACCATAGTAAATATTAGCTTTGTTACAGTATAGCTCTGTGGCTCTTCTAATCTTCATTCCATCCCTCTTTTGCCCTTTTCTTCCAAGCAGTTATCCAGAGTCATCATCATATTCCTTCAGGCAATTCTCCTATGGAACATCTAACTGACAAGTACTTTCTACCCTTTCATCTTTGTTTTTACTTCTTCCTTCTGACAGAATGTAACTAAACACCAACCATAAAAAAATATGCTAAAACTTGAATACTAACGAATACTTCCTTGAATGTGTATCTGAAGTCAATATAATGAGTTCCTTGAATTTTACTTACAATAAATTCTTATTAATACCTTGGTACACTTACTTTCAATTCTTATTAATATCTTGGTACACTTACTTTCAATTCTTATTAATATCTTGGTACACTTACTTTCAATTCTTATTAATATCTTGGTACACTTTACTTTCTCTTTAGACTTAAAAAATTATTTTTAAACACAACATTATTATTAATAATATATTTTTCATCTAATGTTTTAAAACAAACAATTAATATTTGCTAAGATTTGATGAAACTTCCAGAAGCGAGATTACAAAAATAACGAGCTAATCGAATAATCAAAGGTATAAGCTGAAATGTAAGTAATATTCTCAACAGATTTGTTTCGTCTTGTCTGTTGTAAAAAATATTGATTAAGTTTAGCTTGTGATTATGAGGGGACAAGGCAAAATATAAATTACGTTTTTATCCACGTGAGAAATATTTGCATACTTAAAAGCTCTAAAGTCAAAAACTTTTTGAATGTGAAAGGAAGACATGCATAATATCATGAAAATGAAAAGCTAGTTCAATTAGTTGACGGGTGACTGCATATTTAAATTAAAATTGGGAGAAAGAATTATTATCTAAGTGCTTCACGTTTAAAAATAACTTTTGGGGCTGTTCGTGCGAATAGATTTTTGTATAGTTTAGTTTAGTTAGTTTGTCTTGTTTCTTAACTATAGATCTGCAGTATAACTGTGGAAGTTCTTTCTAAGTAATTTGCCAGTTTCGGAAGTCTCCTGCTGATTATGAATGACTCCTTGAGAATTTCCTAGAGAATTTTGCTTTTACTTTTTCCCAGGGTGAGATTAGCTTTCTTCTTGGTCGTGTCGTGTGAGACAACAAATAGTAAAGTTTTACAATTACGCTTAACATTTATTATGAGAACAGAATACATTACCAGTACAAGTATTCTATTTATACACTATCGCTATATACTATACTTTCTCCCTTCTCCTTGTTTCCTCATTATAAATTTCGATGGAGCAAGTTCAAAAACTCTCAGAGGGAGAAAGTAGAGAAAAGAAAGAACAAAGTTCGTTGAATTTTTCTCGACGTGGGAAGTTATCCGAAGCAACAGAGAGAAAGCTAATTACGTTCAAGGCTTCTCTGTATTTATATACCTCTTGGTCACGGAGCTTTACATAAGAAGCAGATAAAAGTAGAAGACAATTTTTTGGAAAATTGGGTAGAAGAGCCATTTTAGAAAGTCAGTTGGTTAGAAATTTCAAACTGTTATACGTAAATTAGCTTGATTTTTTTCTCGATGAATATGAGTGTCGTGCCGTGACAGGGACTGTCCCCACATATAACATAATGAATGCAAATGACATATTGATTTGACACTTGTAATTGGGCATAATGACCCTAAAAGACCCTATCACTCGGAGCAAGAGCAAAAGATCGGAAAAGCCTAGAGTCATCTGATGTGATTTATGCTTTTCTCCATTCTGACTTTGCTTTAATAGTGGTGGTCGTGCCGCGCCACAAACACTCCCTTCCCTTTTGTTATGGATATTTATATAGAGAGTTCCAAATAAATTGGACTCTTTACTATGATTCTTTTCTGGATAAAAAATTGTTGATGGCATCCTCATCCTAGTCTACAGATATCTACACTCACTGCACTGTACTCGATTCTGATTACAAATTTTAGGTTTCACCAGACAGACCAGCAATCTAATAGAGAACGCAGAAGAAGCACATATATAATTTGTACGAGATGGGGATGGGAGAATGGAAGCAACTTTTCAGCTACCATCATTTCATTCCCTTATGAAATAGCAAGGGAAAAGTTTCTAGCTTTTCTTTACAAAAATGTATTATGTATTGCCTTGCGTGAGTTGGTTTTCTTAATCCGTTGCACGTGCCCTGAAGCCAATGGTCGGAATGAATACGACGACAAGGAAAGTGTCGTGTAGGGATTAAGGCGACTTTTATCTACGTCTCTACCATCCATTTTTGTAATTTCATTCTTCGTTATTTTTCTCGTGTATGTTATTTATGTTGGTGGGACCACTTCTGAAAGTGAAGTCAAGCAAAAAGAAAACACGCTTGTAAGTTTGTAACGTGCGTTCATGCTGTTTTTGTTATTCTCTTCTTCATAACAAGGCGCAATAAATGCTCAAGTTTAAAAACAGCATTTTAACTAAATTTACATATCAGGAAAACAGATCAAAAACGGGAAAAACAGCAGTTGAAATCACTTGTTTATATGCATGTATGCATCATGTGGATAAAACTAAAGTAAAGTTAACATTGAAACATAAACATCATGGACATGTCTACTTTTTTATGTTGGTGGCAGTAATTATTATGTATTATTGTAATTTTAAATCGTGTCAGGCAAGTCAGTACAGTTTACTTCTAAATAATATATGTAATGCTGGTTTAAGTACAGCTGAGGATATCACTTTTTTATTCATGAAATGGTGTATACTTCCGCCTTCTCCGAGTCATTTCACACTCCCAGCTATATAGCATTCACCAACTTGAGTAATATTTTATATATTTTCACGAGCTACATGCCAAAGTAGGGCATTGTCGCGGGCTCCCGTTTGGGAAAAACAGATAAGGCCCTTTATTCCAATTTCAACCACAACACATGAACCTCTGGATATTTAAGGACATTGCCAAATTCTGGATAGCAAGCTAAACCACTAAAAATATGTTCCCAGAATTGGAAATCCTTGTGTGTATCCTTATGCTTTCGTGCCTATTCTTCAATTTCATGTTTACTCACACGTTCCGTGTTCATGCCTATGACTATGTTCAGATGAGAGCTTGTGTGGGGTGGAAACCAGGCAGTGAGAGGTTGAAGTGGATGTCATGCTGCGGCTCTCACAAATAAGCAGCAAGCAGGTAGCAGATGTGCCCATCATCATCATCTTTCAATTCTTTCATCTTAAGTTTATAAGTACCTACACTAAAGGCAAAGGCCCACACCAGTCCAAAGGCTTATCCATATCCTCTCGCATCCAAAAAAAATAACAGCTCAAGCAAGACACATCCACATACATTCACTTCCACTAATATCATCATCCCATTCTTTTCTCCTGTCTTATAACTCAAGATCCAAGGATGAGTAAGCAGCAGTAGCGGGATCATTATTGTTATTATCAAAGTTTCGCATTCATTTTGGATTTTGTATGAAAGAAAAGTAGAGGGCTACGGCTGTAAGCAGTGGTGAGCAACTTTTTTGTTTCATCATCAGTAAATAGATCTGCTTGCTGCGTGCTTTGTACTTTTATGCGGAAAGGGAACAGCATTCAACGTAAAAGATGGTGCTGGTGATGATCATGATTATCTCCACACACACAAAAAGCGTATCATTGGATCAGCATCATTATTATTACTTTGTGTATACAAGACAAGCATATCATCATGTCACTCGTGGGACTTGTCATTTCAGATTAGACACCGGGAGAAAA
Source organism: Entomobrya corticalis (assembly GCA_034694325.1). NCBI lineage: Eukaryota > Metazoa > Arthropoda > Collembola > Entomobryomorpha > Entomobryidae > Entomobrya > Entomobrya corticalis. The sequence goes on from JAQFYG010002272.1 coordinate 4,133, forward strand.
TCTCAAAATGTCATTCAACATGTCTCGATGTTATATTCATCACATAGCTCATGTTAACTTGAGCTACTAGCCCTATTCAATTTAATGTACCATTTTCCACAAAATTTTCATTTAAGCTTGAGAGCAGGCACACTATTGCGTCTTCATCTATTCCTCAGACCTTTCATTTCCTCTTTTGGAAAGCTAATATCAATTTCAATACAGAACTTATATACAGCGCATTCCATTCCAACATGAGAGGGTTGAGAGTTTCATGCTTAAATTTCCTTGTTTTAGGTACCATCAAACAACAAACATTTTTAGACTTTATTAAAATATTCAATTCTTTAGTGTAGTTATCCATGTGGCCAAACATCCGGATTTCGTCAGGGCATTTTCGTTGTCATTCAGATCAACTTCCACGCAGCCAACGAATGGCAGAATGTGATCGATGATGATGACAACGGTGAAAGCAAAATGCCAGCAACACAACTCAACCATATTTTTTGACGAATTACAATTTGAAATTTCTGGTGGTACAAGTTGCATGGTTTGGTACAGTAAGTACCAAATGAAATGATTTGTGTGAGATGAAACTATATAATGTAGCTGTGGAGAATAGAAGGTTGATGATGTTGTAATGAAGATAACCGTTTCCGACCAACCAACCCACTCGTTGCTTTCATATACTTTAAACACTGACATATTATAATGCTTTATTTCTCTGTGGTTGCACACAAATGCGTCATACATTTCATTTCAATAAAATGTTTTTCAAAGAAAATGAGTATGTGTAAATTCCAAAATCTTGACTTCACTTGCTCAACAGCAAACTCTATATCCCACAACGTATTCCCACTATTATAGGTATTTATTATTGTGGCAAATGAGTAGTGTGATCTCCTTTTTGTCTGTTGATACCTACTAAAGCCACAAGTTCGGATCGAATATTAGATGCCAACAACATCAACTATCACCCTTCCCTTTTCTCCCTTCTCTTCTCATTCAACCACCATCATCATTATCCTCTACGACTAAAATTATCGCAACCTGATGAAAATGATCCCATTCTTTGTAGAGGAGGTATGCATGTGTACTTATCACGTAAATCCGTATTGATCCCTCTCCTTGTATTTTCATCTCTGTTTTCACATTACATTGCATTATTATCAACAACGACAACAGCTATTAGCAGATGGAGTTTTTTTGAGAAAAAGAAAATGATTAGAAGAAGGAGAATGGGAAGAAAAGAAAAAAGAAAGGGGAGGGACGGGGATCAATGACTTCTCACATTGCATTACACACACACTTTTTCTGTCTCCCGACTTTTGGGCGACAACAAAGAGCATCAGCAGCAGCGACCTATTCACAAACAACCATCATCCATTCACCCTCTAGTTGATTCTCCTTTTATTTCTCTTCTTGTCAACACACCATCTATACTTGATGATTTTTTGAATCCCTGCTGCTGCCTTTATTCTATGACTTTTGCCTTTGCCTTTCCCTTGCAGAGCATGTAAGACCTTTTTTAAAAATAAAACTCTAATTCATTCCGACACGCGTGCTATCTTCAACTTGGAATATAATAAGTAAAGAAAAAGGGTGAAAATTGGAAAAAGGGGAAAACAAAAAATTCAAAATTCTAGAAAGCTCCAAGTATGCACAATGCACAACATCATCTAAAGATGAATGGGTTCAAACGGCGAAACAAAACTATATATAGGCGTATAAATAAATAAATTTATAATATAAAATTTAACCTAAGAATTTAGCTTTGTTCACTGCAAATGGAAGGATCATGTTTAAAGAAAATGTTTCAAAAATTTGCAAAAGAAGACATTAAAGAAACAAGTTTCTTCACATAACGCATACTTTCTCAGTTATGAGTAGTTCATTTTTTTCTTTTTTCATCGTCAATTTTTCTTTTTCTTTGAGAACAAACGTCGTAAAAATGCAGGAACAATGAATAGTATGTCAGTTAAATATATAAAATATATTTGTACTGCTTCATAAAAATTGAAAAGTTGACAATGAGCTTCTCCGTTCGTCATTCAAGTAGTATGTCAGTTATAAAATATTTTTATTACTTTTTACTGATACTCCAAAAGAATAGAAAATAAAATAAATATGAACGAGAAAAAATAATAAAAAGCCAGTTACTTATATTCATATTTTTATTTTGCTATCAAAGAAAGCGGAACAACTTACTTGTTTCATTCCTTACTACAGCAGAAGAGAAATGAGCTGTGAATTGGGAAAGAAAGTCTGTTATGTTTTCTCATACAGATATAACTAATTCAGTATTCATAAACATAACTTATGCATGCTTTCTCCTTTTCTCTTTTATATTTTCTGTCTTCAAAAGAAAACAAAAATATGAAAGGCGATGGAAAGTAGCGTCAGAAACTAGTGGTATGTGTTTTATAATAATAAAAAAACAAAAAGAGAGTTGTTTACTTCCTCACTTCCTTATCGTTATTTTTTCTTGGTATAATTTGAAGTGTCTTGTGAAAAAGTGAATGGTGCCGGGTGGAGTTGAAAGAGAAAAAAATGGCTAATACATGTATAAAGTAACTTTCTCTTGTACATTTTTTCTCTACCAACAAAATCCATTTGGAAGCAACTGTTTCATTTATTTTGTCTTCATTGTTCCTTTTTCTTATGATTTTCCCAAATTGGTATCGTAGCCTCTTGTCATGAATTTCATTTTATTGTACTTTGGTTGCATTATCATTAGTGTTGCTCTTGTAAGTATGGGAGTTAGGGGCTGTTCACAAAGAAGGCTTCTATAAGCATACGTAAAACTATAAAAATGTTAGAAATATAAAACATATTAACATTTGAAACGCTTACATATAAAACAAGCGTTTATTACACCAATTCATTTGAAACTTGCATTCCTTCTGTTGGTATATACCAAATTGTTCAAGTTGCCAAACCCTTTAAACATTTTTTGGTGTGCCGCGCCCTTTATTTGATGCACAATATAAATGTTAGTAAACTATGTAGCTTCATGTTGTACCATAAATGCTGTGTGTTGCACAGTATTATCATAGGCATTCATGGAAAGTGAAAGGGATAGACTATGCCATTTTCTGATCCAACTTGACTCCTCATTTCCTTCACTCTCGACTCACTTTCTAGCTTTCAGATTCTCCTTGAATTATACATTATGCACAAATGGACTTTCTCAACTTTTTTCATTTATCCATCCATCGTTCTCGTCCTTCACAGATTGTATCATCATACATAATCATAACATATGTATAGTAAACATGTTTTATAACAGGAATGAAGTGTGTGTTTGTGGAAGGAAGGGGGTTTCCTTTTTTGTGTTTTCGTTGTCCTTCTTTTTTACTTCCATTATTATTGCATATACGCTTTTTGGAAGTCGTCCATATATATGTAAATGGTGCTTTTCTCCCCTTAAAAGCAAACTTGTTACCTTGTTTTTATCTTCATTTTTTGGCCAGCCTTTTGCCTCGTTTATAATAATACGGTATTGCACATTGAGAAATGGTACTATTATAAAAAAGTTGCTCTTTTCATTCCACTCTTTTTTGACGGCATTGACATTTACACGAAGAAAGAAAAGGTGGTGGTGGTCTTGGGGTAGTGCAATGCAATCTTCGCCTACTTCTATGGAATGAGATGGGAAAAGGGAGAATGAATAAAAGAGTCATTCAGTATTCAGAGTGCATGTTATTTAGCATATGTACGTCTTTGTATAAAATAAATGTAGACACTATATAGGTAGATAAATTTAGTTCTTTATGAAAAAATAGGAATGGACAATATATACAACGGTATGGGTATTGGATATGGTAAAATGCCTTTGTGCATTTCATAAACCACTGTAATCATGCTTGGAATTTATTATGAACGCATAACTATCTACTCAATTCCATTATATAATGTAACCTTTCTCTTTTAACGAATGCAAACGCAATATGAAAAGAAAGCAACAAAACAGCCTATCGATTCAATATTAGTGAAAGATAACAAGTATGCATTATATAAGTATGCTTGTTCTCGCTATTGTCTTTTCTTACTCCTGGCAATGTAGAGCTAAAATGCTATTATTACTATTGTTACGTCTGTATATACAATACATGGCAGTTTTATTTTGTTGTCTCTGGAATGAATGAACTTTTTTTCCAAAAAAGAGAAAAAATTCCAGCGGTTACCTATGAAGATATGAAAAACCGCTGACATTGCATAACATCGTCCAACTAAGGACCTGCACTAGAACAAGAAAAATATTGCAACTGAAAATGCACTTTGGTCTTATTCTGCTGACTCTTTTCCGCAAATTCCTGAAATTGTATTAAATATAGCTATATATCAAGGATCAATTGTTTTCATATCGAATCTATTATTTTTTGGAAGAGAAATAAATGAAGTTGTACGCGAATAAAGTCACAAGAATGTAAATACATTTATTTTATTGACGTTTGCCATTATACATCTTTACACAATACAGAAGTAAGTTTTTTTAGATCGCTTGGCGTATCCACTATATTTATTTGGTCAATTGCTAGAAGTCTCAAACTCCCAGAATAAAGTGCACTACTTTTTACCATTGTGCTTGTAGACAGGATTATTTGGACTGCATAAAACGAACCAATCTTTTGCTCTTTTCTTTTCATGTTTCAGCTTTTGTGTGTCCGGAGAATACACATAGCTCACAGGGAAATTCTATAAATATGGACACTGCATGTCGCACTAAGCATATCAAATTGGGGATACTTTTTCCTTTTCATGTTTCTAACAAGAGGTAAACCAAGGGAAAAGAAGAAATGCGGGAGATGGAGGTGATGATATACCAGTGTATTTATGCATGAATGATGCATTACACGCCCCTCCTTTTCCAAAAAAAATCGAATACTTCCATCCAAACGATAAATGCATTATAGTAAATGATGCTTTTATCCTCGCATATTTCGATTCCTTTTTTATTGTTATTGGAAAGCATGTATTATGTGTTCCAATGTTAGTAGCATATTATTATCTGCATGTAGAGTTGTTTGTTGGACTCCGGTTTTTTTATTATGATGAGAGCTGTTATGTCAGTGGTTTCGTTGGTCGTTGGCGGAACTGATGGTGGTAGTTCCGTATGTAAGTAATTCATCCATGTATATTCGTTTTTTAGTCTAATGCCACTGACAGGTTTTACGCTTTTGCCACAGGTTTCCTCCAAAAAAAACACCAAACCTGCCGACCACCTCCACACTCATCATATTCAGCAGTAATGCAATAATAACATAACAAACAGCATAACTGCACTAAAAGCAAAACAAACAAAATGTACGTTTTTATGGCTTTCACTTTTTTGTCCCTCTTCTATTCTCTTCAGACGGAGTAATAAAAACTGAAAAACCTTCTCCATTTATGTTTTGTTTTTGTAGACGCAAAGTAAAGTAATCAAGTTTATGTCTGGGCATTAGCCGAACATTATAGCCGTCATCCTCATGCTTATTGTTTATTCATTAAAGTGTACATGGAAAAGTGATCCTTCTTCTCTAGTGCATTTTATTATCTTTTCTGGTGAAAAAATACAGTATTGCATTTTAGATGTCATATTAATATCATATCAAAACCAAAGAAAAAAGAAGCTTCCATCCTTACCGCCGCCGTTTTTTATGCCTGAGCGGAATTTGTTCATTCTCGAAAATATATTTGGTTTTATCCAAACAATCCGCAACAAAAGTTATTTTGTTTATTCTGCTCTGCCTGCTCTTGAGTGCATCTACTTGCACGTTTTAGTACAATAGAAAAAGCGCAATGCCTTCGTATTTTCCAATTAATTATGTACATTCCTTACATTGCCTTCTTTTTTCCATTTTACTTGACCTGAATCTGTCCATTGTTCGTGTCTATTCATCTGTGATACTACAAGGATTACTGTAGGTATTCAGTATTAAGACACAAAGAGAGGATAAAATGATGGCACTGAAAAGGCATTCTTCTGCACAAGTATCAAGTATAAAAAATCAGGTCAAGGCAGGAAAATGTTTTAATATATGAAAAATTCAGGAAATGCTCATGCAATGTTCATGAATCACGAGTACATTAAAAGCACAGTTTACACAAATTATATTGTATATTATACACCTTTCTTTTTTACAATCGGAAATTTGTAAGACAAGAATAGTTTAATTTGTTTAGACCAATAATTCAATCCAATAAAAAACCATTGTTAGAACAAATTTCTAGAATTATTCGTTCAATTGAAACTTTTGTTTATATGTATGTCGCATGAAAACTCTTATATAATTTCAGAAGGAAACTCATTTATTTGTTTATTAAAAACAAAAGCAACCGAGAGTTTGAGTTTAGAATTGAATAGTGTTCGTGCCAATGCTAAATACAAACTGTAAAAAATGATGATAGTTATTTGTGGCGGTGGCACTCGACTCCAAGGAAGAAACACTTACTTTATTCCTTTATAAATGTTCAGTGGTGTTTGTGTGTTGTTGTAAGGGAATGGTAGTCGTAAAACCGATAACACATTATTGCCGCTACATAGGTTAGTTAAGCAGCGTCTTTCTCTTCACCACCGCACAAAAGTCTGTCTTCTTTTTCCCCATTTATTTGTGCCTTTTGCTTTTTTCAGTGGAAGTAGTAGTAGTAGGGAGACAAGAAGGAACAATAAATCTTGGGGAAGGAAAATGTTTCCTTTGAGCATGTGATGCCATTATAACATTTTATTTCTCTCCGAAGCTAAAGCCAATGCAATGCTACAGTAATAATAATAATAATAGCCGCTCTATTACTACTTTTTGGCTCCTCTCTTGTTCAATAAGCTGTATATATGTATCTACGAAATTCAAGCAAGCACTATTATGTTTGCTTTCTCTTTTAGTTTTAGTGCAGCAGTGCTTTTCCTCCTGGACTAGTGCTTTTGCTGACAATATTTCACATTCATGACAACTCCGACTGTACAGAGCAACTCGAAAAGATTTCTGTTTCCCGTAGTCGTTTTAACTGAACTATGTCTAAAGAACATGCCGGACTTTTTTGTGCGTTGGGTCCACAAACCAGTTTTTCGAGAAAGAGTTGGCCGGCATAGTATGTTCAGTTTGCCATCACAAACTTTTGAAAAAGAGAAAGAAATTCGAGGTGCTGCTGGTAGTAGCAGCAACGAAAGAAGTCTCTGGGCCTGTGTGTATGTAAAAATTAAATTCATTTGTTGAGCAGAGCAAATATACAAAGGCAAAAAACGAATAATGCAACACACACGAACATATATACCTATACCTATGTTCATACATCACAAACCACCACTGCAATGCAGAAGGAGTACTTTTTATGCAAAGCAAAAAAGAAGGTGATCCTCCTCTTTCCTTTACGCTTTCTTTTTCTTCAAGCCTTCTTTCTTCACTTGGGGTGATGTGATGGCTAGCGACGTGACAGGAGAGCAAAAAAATGGACCTAGAAAAAAAATCGAAACTCGTTTTATTGTTATGCTCTTTCTAGGTATAGATCTATAGTGAAATGTAAGTATGCACAATATATTTCTTGGTTATTCATGTACAAAGAAAGCGAGCGGAAAACGTTGTGATTGTCATGTCCATTTGTTAGGTTGTGAATAGCGAACAGGATTGTTTGGAATGAAAGTGATCCAAATTTCATAGTTTGTCAGTCTGGTGTGTGCACATATATGTGGTAGGTATTTACTATGCTCTCTTCGCTGCTGAATTATGAGCAAACGAATAGGAAATGAATAACAACAGCGGACATTTTGTTGACTTGTCCAATTATTTCCGACGTGGTGGGATTCACTATCATCGTCTTTTCAGTTTGCCGGTCCTTTTATTGCTTCTCTCAAATTGCATCAGTCAGTTGTTGGCAATTTGATTCTTTCTCTATCTCCACTTTCTGCTTAAATCTTTAAAACATTATATTTGTCCACTTAAGTTTTCAAAGAGCTGTCTACATTTTATTCTCTCCGTTTCAATTATTTCGCCGTTTTGTTGACTGTTTGCTTACTCAATCTTCAAAAAAAAACAAGACCACAACATGGCCTCGAACGTCTCCTATCATTTGGCGTTTTTGCACGATAAAATGAAGAATTTACTTTTTTAAACAAAGCAATTTCATTAGGAAGATCGTAAATTTGCCATTGAATTTTGATGTATTCTCTGATAGTCACGTAGGGAAAATGTCGACTGCAGTGGATACAACCGAATATTTATTTCATACTTTAATGGTTTCTTTTTCAATGCTACAGACGAGACAAAATTTACCCAAAATTGGCCTTTTATTAAGGTATCCTTGTCGCTCATAATACCTTTTGTTCCAATACGCTCAACCGTAAACTAAAAAGGCTAAACATACAATATTGCGATATGTAAGTCATAAACTAAACTAACTACAAGACGTACAATCCAGATATGCCAAATTGGAAGATATCTTTCATATAAATAATTCTCGATACACACGAATAAACCTTCTGAGAAAGTTATTTTGATCTTGAACTAGCATTTCATACAGAAACACGACATTCGCTCCGAATAAGCGACTAGAAAGAAAAAAAGTAATAGAGAATTATCGACAAGAGATAGTTGCTGGATACTTTCTCTAGAAGAGAGGTTCCTGGAATTGAAAGCGTCCTTGGAAAGTGTAATGCCATACATACATTTATATTTATTGCTAGCAATGAAAATGTGAAAAAGAATGTAATATGCAACAAAAAGACTAGACATAATAGAGAGCCTTTTATTACTCTGTGACTGAGACACTTAGACAATTCATAAAAAACTCCTTTTCCCATGAAAAATACGAAGGCGAAACAAAAAAATGAATAAAGTTGTATGGTAGAGAGGATAACAACTATATGGAGGTAACACTCAACCTTTTGGTTTTTCTTTGTGCTTTTTCAGAAGGGGAGGTATATAACGCACAATAATACAAGATATAATTCTCTACTTTTTTAAAGAAGTTTATGGTTAAAAAGTGTGGCTCACTCAGTTATACAAAGCTGGTTACAGTCTAGCATTTAAAAAACAGTGGAACTCACCACCTAGTGCTTTCTGGGAAAAACTACACGATTGGCTGTAAGAAATTATGTATTTATGCATGTGATATGTACTTACATTCATGAATTTATATTGTGATTGTTGGAGAAAAGACAATTTTCTTTACTCGCTCATGTGATTTTCTTCATCTTCTTCTTGATCGTCGTCATTACATTTTTCACATGAGTTGGCAAAATCCTACTAATGGAAAATTTTAAGGAGAAAAAAAACGGAAAGACAATTCCAACCATTTTTATTATGCTACTTTTTGCACTGGGACATGACCTGGCAGCAACAACAAGAAAGAGTGAAGGGAAAGGATTTCGATTGCAATTTTTATGGATATCCAATCCAAACATTGTTTTAGCAGTTGACTTTGCTCGGTCCAGTTTTTTATTTATTTTCAAGGGGTACATAGGAGCAATGTACATATTATGCTGCATATATATTATACATACAGTTACATGCTTCTTTTTCTCTAAGGACTTGGCTTGCATGATGTGGTGGCTTCCCTACTACGTGAGTTTTTTGCACATTTTCAGTCAAGTCCCAATTCACGATTCCCCAGTGAATCCGTGGAACGAAACGAATCCATCACTTTGATGAGTCCGTTATGCTCCACTCGCCTCACGACGACTCTTATCATGACGTTGTGGGCTGTCTACTTTCTCCAGTGTAAATATACTGGTGCGGAGTAACCTCATTGTCAAAAAGCGTTGAACGTGCATTATTACATGAACACGAGCTACATGTATGTGAACATCCCCCACCGACATACGAAAAACTACCTTTTTACATTTTATTGGCAAATTCGGCAAGAAGGGAAGTACATTAACTAATGAGCATTCCCTTTTTGCGATTACGCTATAAAATTTGATGTGCTCTAGTTGCTCTTGTTTTTCTCGTGTATATCCACAAAACAAGTGAATAGAATTATGTAGGCACATATTGAATTGTACAATATTTGATTCGAGCAACAAACCTACTGGCATATAAGAGTGGCGTGAAGAGACAATCATTTTTGTTCATTTTACTAGATCCTCGATCATCAGCACGTCACTTGTGCGCTGCATGCAAGCATTCTTTGCAGCTACCGTCATGTTCCTTCCGCATTAGAAAGTACAAACAAATAATTTTCACTGCTCTCTATTTCATCGTAATCGTGATAAATTTGATAAAACTTCAATTTGCAAGTGAATTTCATTAGTAAAATAGCTAGAATGAAGGAATGTTTTCATAAAAACAATCAGAATAATAATCAAAAGTAATACCGACAAAATGCATGGATGGCTTTGCGAAAAACGAATTGCAAAATATGTTTACATTATTGCATGCTTGTCTTTCCCAATGCGAACATTTCCACTGAAATTAGTACTAGAATATTGCCATTTTCTTGCCAGTGGCAGTATGCATACAACTATCGAGTAACCTGTGTTGTAAAAGCAAATAAAAGAGTCGCAAATGAAAGGTTTGGTTTGGTTATAGGTGGAGTTGATAAAATAGGTATTTTATGTGTCTAAAAGTATGTGTCTGCTACCTTACGGCAATATTATTTATTTCATCATCATCATGATGGCAATGACGATTATGGGAAATCGGCTCTCAGGTTTTGTGTACATAAAGGAAATCCAATCGACATCATTATTATTGTGAATTCATCTCACTTCTCGGAATCTCACACGTCTGTGTCGCAGTGTAAGAAAATAAGTGAATGCTTACATGCGCGAGTAGGTATGTACGTGCTAATGATTCCCATTAGCAGAACATAATAATATCGCTTTCACTCAGACTCAAGCTGGTCACGTTGATAGGATGGTGATGATGTGATGCTATGTTATGATGTGAAAATGGGTGAATAAAAGAGATTGCGTTATTATTTGACGTGAGATTACGTGATTTGCGAATAGTATTAAAAAAGTATAAGGCAGTTTGACACAAATACAAGCGAATAGACTGGATAATTCCATTCCTACTTATTAAACAAGGGTCACCCTCTGCAATTCAAAGGAGTAATTTCATTTGATCATCAATATCACTATCAGTATAATCGTGATTACCAGCTAATGAATGTGTTGTTGCACAACAAGAAAAGGCATATATATATGTTATTCATTACATTTCGCAACAGGAGCAAACGAAATATTCTTCGTCTAATTCGAATTTCAACATAAAAGCCTATTTATTTTGGTTACAGTACGCTAATTTGAAATTCAATCCAAGCGCTT